>CAEFZY010035441.1:0-32387 GCA_903066815.1 Brachyrhaphis roseni
GACTGCACTTAGGAGGTGATTCAGCTACTTGATTCAGCTGTTTTGGACCAGGGAGACATCTAAGAGTTGCAGGGCTGCGGCTCTCTAGGCCTGGAGTTCGCCGCCCCTGCTCTAGAGTCTTGGCTGAGAGCAATTCCTGTCCTCAAGACGAACTACGCTGCATATTGTAGATGTGTCTCTGTTCCAGAACACCTGATTCAAATGACTGAATGCACTTGATGGCCATCGTGCCATCAAGTGCTGCAGAAGCCTATTAATCACCCACTTATTGAAGTCTGGTGTGTGGCAGACAGTGCTTTCTCAGTTGCTGTCCTCTGAGAAAGGACCTCAACTTTCTCAGAGATGTGGCCTGAGAAGGTTGCTCTCCTGTATGACAGCTAGAGACCTCAGCTCTGACAGACATGCATATTCTTCTGCGAAAGTGTACGCTTTATTTATTCGCAATTGATAATCTTAAAATCTGTTTAGCATTAAATGACTTCAGGTTGTTTTGTTAGAACAAAATAAACTTAGCTTGCCTCCAACATCATGTTCTCTTAGAATGAGGATAAGAAAACCATCCAAATCCTATTTAGTGTAGCATTTTTTTTAAAGAAGTCTGGGTTTGAATCCTGACCTGGGGTCTTTCTGCACACAGCTTGCATGTTCTCCTTTTCCATTGGAGACTTAATTTGAGCTTACATCTCAAAGAGGTAAGACTGGATTTGGACTTTGTTGTAATTTGAGTATTAGAGTCTAAACCGAGGCCCCCAATCCAGGCATTAGGCGCCAGTGTCCTGCAGGTTCTAGATGTTTCAACTTGAAGTTGAAACAAAGACCAGTTAATTTGTTTTAAGATAATTAAAGATAAAATGGCCTTTGATTTCCTCCATTCTATCACAACCAAGCTGCAGACATAACACCTTCAGGCCCTCCAATATTTCCTCTGGAGACTGCAGTCATGCATCTCTTCCACCCACACTCACACAGTGTGACATGTGCCACAATAAAAACAGTTTCATCACTTATGGCATTAACTCTTTCATCTCTGGGAGGTTTAGATCAGAACCTAGATCATCTCATGTCTGTGTAGAAAAACCCTGCACATAGAACCCCAACTGTGAGCTCTATACAGTTGTGAAGTGATCTATGGAGATAGAGAGATTGCCATGACAAATGTGAAGAAAGAGCGCTGAATCCTTTTACAATGACACCCCCCCACAGCTGTTTTAATCTGTAAACACCAAGCTCCCCATGGCTGTTTATGATCTCTCTCTAAGTTCCCCCATGCCCCTTGATCAACGCACAACAAACGTTAATGTTTTACTGTGCAAATTATACAAAGCATTTTGTGAAAATAAAATTTTGTTAGTTTTTGTATTTTTAAAATACAACTACTGAGCATACAGACTGCTGCTGCCCTACTTGTGACATAATGGGACATTCTTAGGAGCTCAGTGATTTGCAGGAAGGCACCATGACTGGACATCACATGTGTAATAAGTCCAGTTTGGAAATTTTCTTACAATTACATATTCCATCTGTTAGTAGTACTACAGCAAAGTGGAAGCAAGGCAGCCCTCTAATCAATATAAAATATGTAAATAATTACTAGAAAACCGTCACCCCATGCTTGTGGCCAGGCAGCCCTGGGCATGGAGTCAAATCAAAAGCCACCACTGCTCTTTTCAACAATGACTTTCCAAAATGTGAAAATAAAGAGTCTCTAAAGCAAAAAACAGAGATGAGTGGAATGAAACAGAGGAGTGCCAATTGAGAGAGGAAACCAAACCAAAACTGAAGGCAGATGATTGGCTGCATGAGGTCGGCTTAAACCAACTATCCAAAAGCCGACAGGATTCAGGTCAAACATCAAAAGGAGGGTCATTTTCCTGTTTGTCACTGCCAAGCTCTTACAGTCATCATTTTTCTTTGTTTTAATTGGTTTCTTTTCTGAATATAACTGTGCCAAAACTTTATTCAAGGCAATCTATACATCTGTTGTTATAGTTGTTTATTGTTAAAGGTTCTGTTTAAGTTTTTTGTTGTCGTTTTTATTAAGTTTACCTTTTATTTTGCATTTACAATAGTTTTGTTTTTTTTTACTTTTACAAATAATACTGACACATTGTTAAGGAACTTTAACCCATGTAAAATGGAGACATTGGAATTAAAACTATTTCAGTTTGTCTGATCTTTATTTGATATGACGTTGGTACCATCCAGGGCCACCAGGTGAACATTTCCAACATGAGATGAATTTTGGATGAAGGAATTTTGAATCTCCTTGAGGGAGAGAGGACTGAAACCGATTATTTTCTCTGCTGGGGAGCCGTGCAGAGGCATTTCATCACTTGGATTGTCAAAGCAAAGCTCCTTTTTCCTTTGAAATATAGTCCATCACAGAATATGTGCTAGCAAACTAGATTATTAGATAGAGCAGCAGTGGTGTATGTAAAAAGGTGTAGAGGAGCTGTCTCCACACCTCTTAACATACACCACACAGCCCTGCAGGAGAACAGCTGCTCAGTCAGAGAAAATATGATGGGCCATTTTACATGTTTAGCTGTTTAAAAGCAAAAAAACTGAAGGTCTGTGATCAAGTGACAGATATGCTGCAAGAGCCCTATGCTGTGTTAAAGCAGAAGGGATGTCGACAAACATCAAAAATCCGTCGTTTTGATTTTTAAAAAATGTTCCCTTAACTCATCCGGGTTGATCCCTGTTTCCTTGCTCCTCTGGTTTGTTAATCCCTTGTTTTACCTAAGCTGTCTTGAATACAACAGAAAACAAGATTATCACCCAAAGTGGAGGCTTAGCTTAAAGCAGTTGCTTTGGCAAACCTGATTTGTTGTGTGCAGCCATGTTCAGCCAGCCATATAAACTAACAATGTGTCCTGCGGCTCCCCATGAGAGACCCACTGACCTGGCTAATATGGAGGCTGCCCCCTGAGCACCACAAACACACACAGACCTATATGCATCATAGTAGGCTATTAAGAAAGGACCTGGATCCTGCTAAAGTTCATAATCCAGTCTGATTTGACAACCTAGTGTCCTCCCTGTCTGCTCAGCGCTGGCCTCCGCTATGTACCGCAAACATTTATGTTCCCTCCTCTGTGCCCTGGTGAATTGTTTGCTCTGTTACTATTTCAGACTTTGGTTAGATTGTCATTTCAAGCATGAACCCCATCCCTTATATGTGAGCCTAAAGCCACTGTCAACAGAACAAGACAAGATGTTTTTTTTATAAGCGGTAAGATATTATGTCCTACTTGCCTGTTGAGCGTGAGAATTTACCCCGGAAGTGCAGCCAGCCTTAAAGGAACAAACCAACCTTTCTTTGTTCATATTTCTAACTTTGAGAAGACTGAACTTTCTGCTATAGTAGTTTACACTTAACTTAAATTAAAAAATAAAAATAAAAAATGACCAAGGAAACACAATTGGTCAGTGTGCCTGATTTAAACCATAAACACAACGTTCAGTAGTGATGCTGACTTGGTTATTAGTGCTAATGAGGATGAGATGTGATTTAAGCAGAAACCAGGCCTGTTCCAGCCTGTTCTCTGTCGCTCTTGAAGGACAAGGAAAGGAGTTTGTATGTGCATCTGAAAAAAAGAAACAGTAGCCAGACTCTGCAACCTGGTTGTTAAACAGGTTCAATAAATTCGGGGACAACTGAAGAATATCCCAACTCTAATCAGAGTCCATGAACATTAAATACTATGATTTTGTTTTTCTTTGAAATTTAAACATGCTGTGCCACAGAGGTTCTTTTTTTCCTCATCAAGTAAGGTGCAGGTAACATGATCTTGACAAGTAAGAAGATGGCTGCAAGAAAACTGTCAAAACTTTTCCATATCTGTAGTCAGAGCATTAATTAAAGAGTTTTAAAAAACTGGAGCAAACATGGATGGACAAAGACCCAAATTAGTCTTGACACAACACACAGTAAGGCGTTTGTAAGGGAAGTAAAAGCAAATCTCTAAAGCTCATTGGTAGAGAGTGAAAGTCATTTCTTTTCAGTATGAGACTTTGCTACTTTAATAAAAGATTAATTTATATTAATGTTTCTTACACAACTTTACCAGCAGTGGCAATGAATGAAGAGCATGCTGTACAGCAATTAAACTGCAACTTTTGGATTACTGAATTAAAAAAAATGCCTTACAGTCAAAAAAGCAATTATGCTGTTTTCAGTGTCCAGGCACTCCAAAAAGATTTCTGAGGAGGAATAAAGTCTGATTATGTTTCTCTGTTTACAGGGGGAAAAAAAGTTCTCATTTGCCTGGGTTCATCAGTGCCCAGGCAAGAGATGTTTTGCATATTCTGTGTTTGAAATAAGCTGTTATTGAATTTGAGAAATATTGAGTTATGCACTTATTTGGGAACTAAATGTATTTATTTATTTCACTTTATTTAGTTATTTTAAGCTTTTGTTTTAAATGATCATATTGAAACTGCAAAGATTTCTCTGTAGATTTGAATTTAGAAGGTGGATTTTAGTCACGTAAGATTGCACTGAGATTAAAAAGCATTTGTTATTTACCTCTGCAGGTTTCAATTAAATCTAAATTTCAGAGAAGAGTCACAGGTTTCACATCTATTGGGTCAAAAACTTGCAGTGTGTTATTTTTCTCTGTCAGTTATTCACTTATTTTTGCTCTTTTTTTTCTTAGTCTCTTAAAAAGCCCTTAAAGCCTGAAGCTCGATCAGCACAGCTGGGACTGACGGATAGCTACACACACATTAACACACACATCAGAGTGAGATTTAAAAAACAAGACGCAAGAAATGTTTATTTCCCTGTAAACTTTATTTTAAAATGGATGGTTGCTTTTGAATCCTGCATGTTTTATTATACTGTGTTTATGTGGATTCTGATTGAAAAGCTAATATTCAGAAAAGCTCTCCAACCAATCTGACTGAACTTGAACTATTTCGGAAGGAAAAATATGCTAATCTGTCTTTCTCTTGACATGGAACGCTGGTGGAGATAGACCACAAATAGACTGTGACTGCAATAGTTTTACAAAGTAGTGACTCAAGAAGTTTTATTGACATAAAATAATCTTGGCTCATCTCATTCTTTAGCAGTAATTAAACATATGTACACACATCCAGAAGAGTCTCTGAGACACTGGAGGCCTTTTGATCCTCTACTACAACACTCCCACTGGACAACATGCTAAAGGGCACTTATGAGCCAACTTTAAAGTGACTTTATGCCAAAGCTGTTGGAGGACAGCTGAGAAGTCCCTTTGCACTGAGCGGCACTCTGTGCAGTTAGTTGCACAATCAGACAGACCTGCATCCCTTCCCCTCATTTATCACAGACCTGTGAGCCTCTTCAGCCTGGGGTAGAGAAAACACAGACTTAAACTCCAACAGCTACGAAAGCTGCGCTCACTCTTGCTCATCATAATCTGCATAAACGATCAGACCGTATTTTATTGGGAGTTGCTGAACTCTTGCTTTCTACTACTTTCAATTTGGAAAGGTTTCCAGGCAAAGACATGGAGCCCACAGTGGTGCCGAGAGAAGACAGACGACGGAGGAACACTACTGAGGTAAACTTAGAATGTTACATTTAACATGGATAGTTTTCAGATAAAGTACTAGATATAAGGTACATTATCTAAAAACTAAGGTTTGCTTTCAAATAATTTGTTTATCCTTTAAAGTTAATTGGCCAGAAAAATGCTAAACTAAATTATTTATTCTTTTTTTCCCCCCTAGTAGCAGGATTTCTTGTGCTTTTTTAGGTACCGGTAGTCTGAATTGGTTGTCCTCCAGGTTTTCTAAGCATCTTTCAATCAATCAATGAATCAAATTTTATTTGTATCTGAAATAAAATCTTTCAGCAACAAGGCATTTCAAAGTGATTTACATCATAAGAGTACAAAATATAAAGTCATAGAACATACAGTCAACATTACATTTTGCCCTCATTACACATCAGATTATTGATTAGCATTTCATAATTATGTTTCAAAAGTAACTCTAAACAGGTGGGCTTTTAGACTAGATTTTTTAAAATTCAGTATTTCGGCTGTTTTGCAGTTTTCTGGAAGTTTGTTACAGATTTGTTGTGCATAGAAGCTTCAAAATATTTTGGGGACTTCAGCATTTTTTTTTACTCATTTTACAGCCCATCTACTTAAATATGACAGCCTAGATTATAATGTAGATTGACTGAAAAGAAGAGGAAAAAAATCGACAAGTAGAACCAGAGAGGTCAGGTCTGAAACAGCTGTCTAACGTGAGTGAACTCTATCTAAAAGTTGTTCCTTTATCAAATTATAAAAGCCTGACACGAGACTTTGTGATTTTCAATGTATGTTGAAAATCACCATATTTTGCTAAATTACTAAATATTTTATATAAGCTGTGTTTCCCAAATTTTCCTTTCGATTAACAAATTGCATAAGCACAAATTGTGTCATTTGTGTTGTAACAAGGTTTCTATGGATCACTGTAAATAGAAGATATGGTTTGTATCACAAAAATATGTGTGGGAGGAGGAGAAAGAGGGATACAGTTTTGTACACTCAAAATCTTTTTCTTGGTCGTGTGAAAGTGAATGATTTACTTACAGGGTCATTTCAGTGGTCTCTGGTATGTAATACTACACACTACCATCTACTGGATAACTAGCGTAAGTGCACATTAAACTTCCATCCCATATCGAGCCAGAAATCCCATACACTACTTAAATTGATTTTTCATGAGCTGGAAATTCCAGTTAATCATATGTCCATTAAAGTGGACATCATGCATCACTGCTTATATTTACCTACTTGTTCTTTACCGAGAGGAACAAATACCTTGTTCACAGAGTATGAAGAAGAGAATTAGAAAACGACTCTCTCAGGGAAAAAAAAGGATATAGAGGAATTAAGCTGAGGATTTGCTACCTGATTGCTCAAATGTAACACATTATACTTCTTAGGGTGGTCATGGTATTGATAGTCACGGTGTCAAAAATTGACATTCAGTTTTTACCTTTTGACAAAAGTTATCAAAAACCAGATTTGCAGCCACGTAGCCAAAGTTATAAAGACAAATTAAAAATGTTCAGAAACCCTCAGTATCTGTTAAAAAAAACAATTGTTAAATTTCTCACATTTCCACTGTGTATCTGGTGTGGTGCACAACTTCATAAAGGCTGTGGTGATACAGAGTGCTATTTGCATGGGGCCATCAATTCTACAAGACATTTAAAATGTGCATCTATGTTCTACTTTCTATTTCAGGCAGCTGATGCTCAGAGTCTGCGCCAAAAATTGGAGAGGTACAGAGTTGACCCCGATCATTTACTTGGGATTGTGGGTATTGTAGGCACCGTTCTCAACCTGCTGGTGGTGGTGTTGGTGTATATCTACACCCCTGTTTAAAGAGTACAAGGAAACGCTTACATAAGTAGATCTACTGATGGCTTGCAGTACATTTTCTTGTATTAATGGGTTGTTCGGCAGATGTTTGTAATTGTGACTGGTCATTTTAATTTACTGTCTTATTCAAACATCAGTTTAAAACATATTTGGTGTGTATTTAGTGAATTGTGAATGCGTGAGATTCAGAAGTCATAAACATGATATTATATTGTGGTGATATTTAATAATGTAACATCATTTGAAACAGCATGTGTTGTTTCTTTTCTTACAAAATAATTAATTTGAACTACAGAGTTTTATTTTAATGTCTCTTTATGTGAATATTTCTTGGTCATTTACTGAAGTTTTGTATTATGATGTATTTTTGTGGTTATCAATTTTGTTAGATTTTTAGCTTATGATTTTCTTTTAACCAACAATATTCATCTACCTTAGAAGTCCCTTCTGAAAAACAACAAAAATAAATACATGATACATTCAACCCACAAACAAAATGAAATCAAAAACCTGGACAGCATCCATAGAAATCAAAGACTAACATGTATAATCCTTCAGGCTTTAAATATACAATTTATTCTTTAAAAAAGTAGACTTTTTTGCTTTAAAGGAAGAAAAAAAAATAACATGTTCGGTTAAATTTCTATTAACAGAAAACTACATACAGTCACTTTCAGTTAAATTTAACAGAAGGCAACTTACAAACACTTTCTACTTTTGCATCCACTTAAGTAAAACAATATACTGTTCATCTTTGTGTCTTACTCTGAAATTACTAAATGTATACGTGTGTATGATGCTGTTTAAAAATATGTCATAATTTCAGTCAGTTGCAATGAATTTATTAGGGTGTAGGGGAAGTTAAATAACCAGGGTTGATGTTAATATCAGGCAGTATTTGGCAGCTGGTGATAATGTCGATCTTCTCGGACACGGCCTTCAGATCATCCAGAATTAATCTGATACTGTGGGAAGCATTGATGATGGCACTCTGGGATGTATTCAGCTGAGCTGTCACACTGTGGACCTAATTTACAAACACAAAATGAGAGAAGGTACTTCTCACTGTATGGATTTGATTCCAGTAGAAATTAAACCTAGTTTGATTGTAGCCACATAATTTAACTATATTTTACTGCCCACCATTTGAGTGCATGCGACACATTGCACAAAGAAATTCTGTCAGCTCTAACGTGCATGTCAGAACTTTTACTTTATTAAAACACAAAATAATTCCTATCTCTGGGAGAATTTTACTTTTTATTTTGACCAGCATGTTTCTTCTGATCAAAAGAAATATTAATGTTTTTGGAGTGGCCCAGTCAAGGTACCGACTTGAATATGGTCTCAGCTAAAGATTAGGGTAATGGCAAAGAGGCCTTCCAACCTCAAAGACTGTTAAGAGTTCATCACTAAAGAACATTCATTAAAATACTAGCGGAAGCAGAAAAAGCTAGTCAGTAAATATAAGAATGATTTGAATATTATAATGCCAAAAAAGATTTTTCCAGTAATTATTGCAGTGATAAATATTTTTTGATGTGGCATTTTTACACATAAAGTAAAACATAGATTTTTTTCTTAAACATATTCATCTTATTTTGCTTCATTATCTTTTGAGAGATGCCTGTCACATTTCCTATCAAAACCAAGTTAAATCAAAAACATTCTACATCTGAAACTGCCAAGGTTATGAATAATTTTGACTTTATTATTTATGTGTGGAATTGTTTCAGCTAAATTAGATGACAGATTATACCAGAAGGGGTGCAATAAAGAAGAAAGACTTTAGATAACTAATAAGTCATTCAATGACAAACTATTGGTTCAAGTTGAAACACAGCATACCTCCTTACTGGCGCTGCCGTAAACCTGTCGGACCCTCTGCCCCACATCGGTATACAGCCGGCTGTTGGACTCCTGCAGCTTCTGCTGTAGAAGGGTATCTCCTGCTAACAGAATTATAAACAGAGCAGGGTCTGAAACTGGACAGCTACCTAATAGATAAAAACAACCAAACAAGAAACTTTAGTAGACAAAGACCTTCTAAGGTTGTGTGATATGGTTAGGTTGATAACATAAAAATATGTAAAGCCAGTAACAGATCTTTAGTTTTTATTTGTCACAATAAAGTTCTATAAAATTAATCTGATATTTATGTCTTTTTAAGTTGTCCTTCTCCCTACAATGCCACTGAGATGGTGGTATCTGTAAAAATGATTTTACCTTCTTCAATAAATTCCCCAATAAGGTTCTGGATCAGCACCATTACACCACATTGTGTAATAATTTTTTAAATATCAGACAGGAAACTTATCATATACTCCTCTTAGATTCAGTGAAGGAGACAATGTCTGGATCCATCTTTATTACATGACTAATGCAAATGTAGTCTGGCTTTTTAATGTTAGCCAACAAACTAATACTAAATGCTGAAATTTGAGATGCCCTGAGAATTTTATTGGTGACCTGAACTGGACAATTTTAAGCTTGAGCGACCCTAATCTGAGATGAACTGGAAATTCCCATTACTGAATGCATCATGCTAAAGAACTGCTAGGTTATTCTAACAACACCACCAATCATAGCAGATACCGATGTTATTGAGGGAAAATGACTCAAAATTACCTTCTTTCAGTTTGAAAATGGTGTTTAAATCAGATGAAGTACAGAGATGCACAAAGCTTAACATCAATACATTATTTCATAATGGCATGTTCTCCTAACATTGTTCACATACAACCAGCAACAAAAACGGGGATTAGATTGGTGATTTTGTGTTGTTGCCTCTGTGCATCAACACAAAGCTGTGCATATGCCCTTACCATAAGGCTTGTGTGAAGGGCTCGGCCTGTCTTCTACTATGGACTGCACATCGGGGTTGTCTCTGACCACAATAAGAGGAGGCAGCTCTCTCTTGAGTATCTGAGAACTCTCCTGAGCCATTACTGAGGATCTGACCGCCAGCTGCGGATCATCTTCACTGTCCGTCTCCGAGGCTTCCCCAGGAACCTGACAGCATCCAAAAAACGTATTAAGAAAAACAGAGCTCAAATGCTCAAAGTTTATTTGTATTTCTATTTGCTAACCTTGGCTCCTCCTGCGGTAGTTTGGTGAGAAGTCAGAGAAGTGATGTAGACTTCATCATCGGAGTCCGTTTCAGACGCTTCCCCCTGCACCACTATGGGGTATCTGCTGCTGGACATGGCTGGAAACACGACAAAACAACACTGGATGAGCAGCAAAATGACTCGATTTGAAATTGTCACTAAAGAATGGGGGTTTTGCGTTACACAATGAATATATGAGCAGAATCAATTTCAGAAAATGTCCAACCTTTTCTGTCGAAAACAAATCACATGAGCGAGGAAGTAGCTCGCTTTCTAAGATCCAATCAAATCGGATAAGGGAAGCGCGTGAAAAATACGCTTTGTATTTTGATTGGTTCCCTGGTACGTTACAGAGGTTTGTGTAGTACGCCGGCGTACTCGGAAGCTACATGTAGATGTGAACCTGCTGTTTATCTGGTATCAGAGAGGCTGTTCAATCACTAGATTATTTTTATTACTTACCTAGTCTTTAGTAGCACAAACAGGGTTTTTCTCCTGTTGATAATCCATATAAATTAATTAAAGTACCTTTACCTTCGCCTGCATATTTTTTTACGGGGTGCCCTGGCGGATATATCGAGTGCAACCTGAGAAGCAGAAGTAGGCTAGCAGAGTACGGGAGGTTTGACAAGTAAGCTAATATAGTGAAAATTTGAATCTAATGCGATATTTATGGTGGTTAATTTATATAAGTGATCCTTCTATTCATTTTTCTCTACTACGTTTTTGTACAGCCCATTCTGTTATGCTAAGAAATGTTTAATTACCGGTCACTAACCAAATCTAGCTAGCTAATCCTAAACAGATGAACATGATTTTAATGTTTACAGCTGATTTTCTTAATGTCCCATCCTTTCATAGAGCTTTATGTTAATTTTGAGTGTTTTTACAGAATGGCAGACGACTCCTTGTTTGAGTTTCTCCATATGGAGATTGTTTCGCACATTTTCAACGAGCAGCAGTCGAGTAAAGGAGAGCTGGACAACAAGGTCTGTTTATTTACAAGCTTGAGTCAAATTGTTTTTCTGATATAGAGAAAGCCTGTAAGCAATTGCATATCCCTAATCCATTAATATATTCAAAAATAAAAACTGTTAGGTAAAATTTAAATCTGCAAAGTTAGCAAAACACAAAAAAATATGATACTTAAATGACTTTTGGGCATGTTGGATACTAATACATACCAAGTAATTGCTTAGTCTGTGTTCTCTCCTCTCTTAATTCTGTGTAGCACAAGTTTAGCATTTACAATACCACATTACAAGATATCTTGTTGCATTTTTTTAACCAATTTACTTGTATGTCTATATATTATTGCACCCAAGGACAGAGCGGCATGCATTTCTCTCTTAGAAGCGATGGGCTTCAGGGTGGGACAAGGTCTCATTGAGAGGTAGGTGATGTTCATAATAAGGGATATTTAACAGTGGATGCATATCCGACCAGTGATCTCCCTTCTAATATGTATATGATTTGATGTTTGCTTGCAGACTGACACGGGACACCCCCAGCTTTAAGGATGAGTTGGATGTTATGAAGTTTATTTGTAAAGACTTCTGGACTAAGGTGTTTAGGAGACAAGTGGATAACCTCCGGACAAACCATCAGGTAAAATATTGTTAAAAAATCTGGTTCACAGAGAAGAACTAAGAATTAAATTTAATTTTATTCGTGGTGCTGAAGACAGTGTCAAACGAGACACTGCTTTGTAATATTGTAATATTGACTTACAGAAAGCAGAGCCTCCAATTCTTCCTAAGGTTCCTATAAATGATAAAGAGCATTTGAACTAAAACCAAAAGCCTGTAAAATGATTCTTTTAAAAGAGGTTTTGGGAAAAAAAATACTCAGGGAAATGATAACAATTCTAGAAATGTGTGTGTTTCAGAAGAGCATTAGCAAATGTGAATGTCCAGAATAAAATGTAGCACAGTCTAACCATGTATTTTGCACCACAGGGGACCTATGTTCTACAGGACAACAAGTTTGCTTTCCTGACTCAGTTTTCCGGTGGGAAACAGTATCTGGATCAGGCCCCCAAGGTACAGAATTATCACCTTGTACACTGAAGTAGATGTACACTGCTGTTAACTTTAAATCTAACATAAACAGGCAGATAAAATTTTTATGACATGTAGCTTATGAAATCAGTTTGTTTTAGCTAAGCTGTAGCTGATCAATATTTTCTTTTTCCCAGTATCTTGCTTTTTCTTGCGGTGTAGTGAGAGGAGCTCTGTCTAACCTCGGGCTGGAGAGTGTGGTGACAGCTGAGGTCTCTATCATGCCGTCATGTAAGTGTCCAATACATCGCTTCTATTCCTATGTGCAGGACTAAGGTATAATATTTTCACCGATTCCAAACAGTAACTAAAATGGTTAGCTACAGTAACTCAAACTCACAAGCAACTAAATTGCTTATGAGTTGTTTTTGTTTTGTTGAGACTCTGTTGCTGTTAAACTCTACAGCAGCAGTGTTATTACTTTAGTGTGAAAACACAGCTTCATAATACTTGAAAAATAGTACTGCACTCCAAACAGTTCTTTGTGATATGAATATTGCAACATATTTGAGATTTATTGTACAGTCCTAAAAGCCAGAACGTGCAGCCTGTTCAGTGAAACCTTAAGGTCAACCATTTTCTGATGCTTTGCTAAGAACAACTAGTGCATTTTGGAACAAGAGTCATTAGCCAATCATTGTCCCCTAAAAAGTCTCAATGGAGTGCTACTTTAACAGGCCTGACTGATAAGACTCAGAATTTGCAACCTACATAACCAGGATAAACGTGACAGTTTTAAATGAGACCACTGGAGTTTGAGTGTGTCTCATTGAAAAAAGAAATAACTGCTGCTACAGAATAAATATGCTCTGACTGGCTAAATAAGCCCAGACCATCTCATTAACTGTGCTGACCATTTTTGTTACTTTACTTTTGTGTAGATTATAATAATGGTTCCCCTTTTTACCTCTTGTTCTTGTAGGTAAGTTTCAGGTGGTCATCCAGAAGCTCTGACCCGGTTGCCTTGGTTACCCTGGCACACATAAATGGTGCCAACGTGTTGGGGGGGGATGTACCTGTACTTCCACTGATCATACCGGACATTGGAATATATGATCACAAATGGTCAAGTGGGTGATGGATGGGTGAACTCAGATCCTCCAAACCACTGTTTGGACTTCAACAGCCCACTTTGGAAGCTCTTTAGTTCACTTTTGGTTTTGTGCATTGTTTTTCTCCTCTTTTTTTAATTTTTGAAATGCTTGTCCATTTAAACTGTGTAATATAAAAAGTTATCAGTTCTTGTGTAAAGTATTTTTGGGGGAGGCTAGCACTGATTGATCAGCTAAATGTTCGAACAATTTATCCAGTGCAAACATCTGACTAAATCTGTCTAAACACTCAGAATTTGTAAAAGGTTGCGTCAATGAACTAACTGGGAAAGCCTTGTTTGGGAACAAAACTGCTTGACCTAAATTTAAATGTAAAGAGTTGCTTACCAGCAGATGTAGTGAAAAAACAAACTAAAAAATAAAGCCAATTCTATATCTAGTGTGTCAGAAATTCCTCCTATATTTTTTTCCTTGATTGTAAAAAGTTAATGTAAACCTGATGCAAGTTTAGGACATCACATGAAATTCCAATGAAGCTTAAACAGCAAATTGTTTGCTAAATGTTGGATGCTGTTGGTGTATGCGGCCAGTTATTGTAAAGTTTGTGAACAGAACAGGTATGAAAAAAACCACATGGCAGAACTGCATCTATGTCTGGTGTTTTTGGTTATTTTGTCTCTCTGCAATCAATTGGTAGTAATTTGGATTCATGTTGCTGGCAAAGGGTTTAAATGGAATAAGATATTGTGTTCCCAAGTCAAGCGTGCATTAAAATGTATAATTAGAATCAGAACTTTTTTGTGGGTGACCCTGATCTTCTAAAATGATTATTATACAAGTACTGCTTCTACCAAATACTAGATTTAGAATGCTGACCTGGTTTCATGTGTATATATGTTTGCTCATGTTTGTAAAAATCTTTCTTGAACTGTGTTATGTTCAATAAAAATGTGTTTGTTCTCTGTTCAGTCATAGGGTCTTAAAACAAGACTTCTCTATGTAAACTTAATAAAACTGTGGTGTAATAAACAATGCGACACTACATGAAAATCTTGTCATGTTTGGTAGAGGAACTCAAACTACATTCAAAAAGTCTCTTGAAAGCAGTAGCCTCTTTAAGCCACCAGATGGAGACACATGACGCAATCTATACGTTTGAGGGATTATTTACTCACGTCTCAGTTTTACTTTACACAAATACTTCTATTCCTTTTTTTAATCATATGTTTGCTGAAGACAACAGGTTTTCTTTTAGTTAAAGGAGAGTAATACCAGTTTTGCTCTTGTCAGGTTTTCCATCAGCAACATAAACATTTCCCAAAGGAGATTTGGTTTGGTTCTTGGGAGAAAGACACATATGGGACGCATACTTAAAAACTTCCAGTTTCAGGGAAGAATAATGTACTCTTTATTGTTATAACTCATAAAATAATATTTTGCTTGATAGGTTTATGTTCTGTAAGATGGGCAATGCACGATTCAGGGTTTTAAAGATGATCTAGTGAATTGAGAATATTTTAAGCCTTGTTTCAGTCGATTTGTATTTTTTTTAGTTGTATGTGTGGATGATAAAGATTTTATTGCTTGACTACCTCTTTATTCTCAACGCTATTTTCTCAAATAGCTCTCATAGCCATGTTGTGTTCCCCTGTTAAAACGTCTCAGAAACAAGTGTGCTTGAGCTATCTCAAGTTTTCAAGAGAAGTTAAGGAAAATTGCTGAATATACCACAAATAGTTATTTTTCACTTGTAAATCTGCACAGTGTAATGTAACCCTTATGCAACTTTTATTCAACCATAGGAATCCAGAGGAGGAGGAAAAAACAGACTAGGAATCTCAGTTAGTTGTCTGTATTCCTATGCAGCTAAGCTCAGTCTTTTTCTGTTCGTTGCAACCCATTACCTCTCTTGAGAGGAGGAAAATAATCAGGAGGAGGGATTAGAGAAAGACTGAGAGGGGGTAGAGTTTTAGAAAGTTGGTGGAGGAGGAGATTAGGAGAGTGGGCAAAAAAGAAAAATAGATGGAGAAAATGGAGAGCCTGGAAGGAGGCAGTAGGAAGAAGAAAGGAAGAAAATAGACTTTCATTGGAGGTTCTTGGAAGCAGAGAGTTAGGAGAAAGAAACAGAAAAAGGTGACAAAGGTGTAATAGTGGTCTGCAGGCAGTGTTTCCTTTCACCTGCAAACAAATTCCTTTGCTGAGAAGTAGGGTTATATGAAGACTGATTCTTCCAGTGAAACTGAGGGACAATAGTTACAGCTCAGCAGGGACATTTTTGTTTCCTTTTCTACATGTCTTTGCTCCCCTCCCTTGTGTCGCCCAATAGACTCAGAAAGGAGCCTGAACAGAGGGGACCTGAAAGTAAGGGGCTCAAGAGCTGCGCTCAGAACCGTTCATGTTTCTGTAACTAAAGTTCACCAGACAAGTACAAAGAAATATGCTGTCCAGACTGAATAATTACTCATCACCTGTTTATTTCTGACAAGGAGCGTGTATCTCCCTTTCAAGCCTTATTGAACCCCTTATATTGAGTAGAGGTTTCTCTGCATAGATTCTCTTGAAGTTCCCTAAATCTCTTGTTTGATAAATTGTGACTGCTTCTCTCCTTCACTTTTCAAGAAGCAAGAAAAGGTGGGACACACAGAAAAGTCCTGGTTGCATAAGTGATTGCCCCCTGAAACTACTACTTTGCTAAATCACCTATTTAAATCATGTTCAGCAATCAGAGTAGTTAGAATAGTTAACACCTGCCATCAATTAATAGTGATACAAAAGAAGCAGAAGTCAGCAATCTCCAATATTCCCCATATATTTGGACTAAAGAGTACAGTCTTGCGTTTCAAACAAAACATCTAGATCTTGCTAAAGTCGCCCAAAACCTTGTGGGAATTTCGGTTATCACTCTAATTAGTGTCAAAAACACAAGTGTGACACAACTGTGAACATTGCCAAAAGCACACTCTACCCACAGTGAACCATGTTGGTAGATTACTTTTCTTCAGAGGGAACTGGGGTTCTGTCAAAGTGTGAAATCATTACCAGATCTAGAAACAAATAAGCTTTGACATTTGTTTCTAATGTCAAAGAAACAAATGTCTCTGTTTCTTTGACAGAAACAGAGATATTTCTCTGTTTCTGAAATGTCAGAAACAGAGAAATGTTTCTCTGTTTCTTTTGTCACATGCTCTGTTTTTTGTTTGACGAAAAACAAAAAAAAAACTAATCGTCCAGGTGACTGCTAGAAAGCTGAAAAGGAAGACAGATTTTTATAGCATCACAACAAACCTTCATAAAAATCAACAGAAGAATCAAACATTTCCCTACTTGATGTCAGCATCAAGCAGGGATGATGCATCATCCCTGCATGATGCTTCTGTGGTAGGAAGCATTCACACTTTCTACCACAAAAGTGTGAATGCTAAGCATTACTTTAAGTGTGGGTACATTTATGCAACCAGATTACTACAGTTTTTTTTTATTATTATTATTCCAATTTTTAGCTAAAACAAAGTCCTAGAACATTGAAATGACTGAACTGCAAAATTCTTAATATCAGCAAGATGGTAATGGGATAGCAACAGATTATCATGCTTTTGTGCACCTACCTTGTTTTTTATTTGCTTTTTTTCATACTTGATTTGCTTTTAATCATATTAGTTGGGATTAGCTGGAACAACACTGAAGAAAATCTCTACAGATGTGACAACTGTTTGAGTTTGGGAAATGAAAATGAGACCCGGTCTGAGCTAATAAAATTCATTGTTGCACTAACAAGTCCTCACACACCCATAGTGCTGGGCTTAATTTGCATTATCTCCTGGGAAGACACAAAGTTTCTTCCTCTCAAACTCTCCCACAACTCTTTTCTCACCAGTTTTCATCTTCCCCCACCCTTACCTTTTTTTTCCCTTTCTTATTTCATTCAACTTTTTCCACTCATGCATGGCGGGATGCTCAGGCTCACAGACACACAGACACAAACTTTGTCTCTATGGCCCATATGTTGACCTGTGGTGGGCCTGAATGCAGCCATCTGCCTGCCTTTCCTCTGTCCCGCAGCGCAGGAGTGTGGGATAATGTCTCTAGGAAACAATGCCACATACCCATACAAGCACACACATGCCTCTAAACCCTGCACAGCTAACCAATCACTCCCAGGAAGGCCAACCCATCTGCTGTTGTAGAGTCTAGATAATAGAGCTTGAGTGTGTGCATGTATGAGGCAAAAAATAAAGACTTCTTGTGAGTCAGTAATGAGGATCCTTAAGAAGACCATTCTCTTATTTTATCTGAATGATAGGCACCTGTACATTGTATACATTTTGTGCCGAACATGGCAGAGGCTAATTCTGCCATGTCCTAACCAAAAATACTTGAAAAATGAAAACTAAACAATCTTCAATCATGTTTTGGTCATTAGACTAGAGAAGACTAAACTGGGTCACACCTCACACAGCTGAGCAGGAAGAAAGTGAAAAGGAGTGTAAGTGACAATAATGTCAGAATAAACATTCTTACACATCCCGAGCTTCTCTGTATTTTGTTATGGTAAAATCACAAACTGTTATATTGGGTTATTTTTGGATATTATGTTAGAGACCATCAGAGACAAATGCATAATTGTGTGTAGGAACGGCTGTGTTACATGGCTTTCCAAAGTGTTTGCAAGTAAAAATCAGAAAGGTCTTCATCTGTTTTATATCTACGTCATCCTCTCTATCTACTCTTTAATCTGAAGCTCCTATTTAAAACTATTGCATTCAGAAGTTAACTAATCGATATAGAGTCCACCTGAGTGTAATGAATCTTCAGCATAAGCAGCTGTTCTGTGAAGACCTCAGGAGAACATTAATGAACAAACGACATCATGAAGATCAAGGAATACATCAGCGAGGTTGTGAAAGTTGTGGAGAAGTTAAAAGCAGGTTGTAAAACAGTGTCCCCGGGCTTAAAGCACAGTGCAGTCATTGGGAAATGAAAGTATGGCACATCTAAGCACGTAAACTAATTGGCTGGATAAAGAATGCATTAACTAAAGTACAGCCTTGAGATCCCTGGAAAGTCTAGAAAAGCTGCAAAAGTCCTCAGCTAGTTGGAAAAGATTGTTGATATGACAGCCATTAATCATGCAATCTGCAAATTGAACTTTAGTTCATTGTGGGGAAGAAAAAGGCATTCATTATGGTAAATCACAAAATTTTACCGAAACTCTCACCATGCCCTGCAGGAAAAATATTCCTCTGTGGCTTTACAATTATCCTGATCAACAATTTCTTGTAAGTCCTGGGATTCAAAAAAGATCCATTTTGGGAACACTTATTTCTGGAATATAAAAATGATTTGTCCAATACTCATGTGCCAAACTCAAGGCCCGGGAGCCAAATCTGGCCCGCCATAGCTTTTTATGTGGCCCTCCAGACTTCAAATTACATCAATAAGTCCCTCCAGTTTTTCACAAATCCTCAAATTCACACAAAATCAACAGATCCCCACATTTCACCACAAAGTTTTCTCAAAATTGGTAAAAAAAAAAAGTTGGGTTTAACTGACTGCTGTCTCAGCCTTATGTGGTGTCAAGTTATAGATCGTGATTTATATAACCAGTAATAAAAAGTCACATTCCACCTCATATGTTAGTACTAATATCATAACTTCTTACAAATATTTCTAAATGAACACCACAAAATCTGTGTTTTTGATTACCAAGAGCATCAAAAACAATCATAAAATACTATTTATTGACAAGAGGTTAAGTGGTTTTATAATATATTCTGGCAGAACTGGCCCTTTAAGAACATTCAGATTTTTGATACGGCCCAAAATGAAACTGAGTTTGACAACCCTGGTCTAATCCAATGCATTAGTGTTTTTGTTTCCTGTACTTCTTGCTGCTGATACATGATTACCCGTAGTTGTAAAATTTTCCTCAGCTATCATCACTAAACTAATGCTTATTTGGAAACTACATGAAGTTTAATTGTATGACAACTCTGAAGGCTTAAAAGAGAAACCCGTCCATCTGCTGAACTTTCTACACTGAACTGCAGCATCTCAGTTCAGTGGCAGTTCCACTACATACTACCAAGAGTCATGAGGTCAGCATACGAAATCATCTGGGCTTAACCCCCATCTGTTCAAGGACTCCCTATTGCCAGAGCACATCTACCAAGATCATAAAAGATTTCACTCGCACTGCACATGGTTTGTTTTAACTTCTATCCTCTGGAAAACGTTACAGCAGTGCAGAACAACCAGGTGTTATTGTTTTAAAATGCCAAGATTAAAAGTTTAAAACCATCATGGTTATTCTATTCACCAGCCATCCTTGTTCAACTTGTGCACTTCTTACTTCATATATTCACTTTGGCAAGAAAAAGAATGCAACATGTGTACTAACTGCGTGCCGTATATCTCACCTTTAAAAGTTCAAGTAATAGTATAAAAAAGTAAAAGCATGTCTCAACATTTAAGCCAAATGTCTTTAAAATGAAAAATCTTCTAGTTTAAGAATGAAATGTTCAAAGAATAGTCCTTTGGTGCTAGATGCTCACAGACAACTTTATAATGTGACCAATAGTGGTGAGTGCAAAGAAAAAAAAATGTCTGTCAACTATAAATCTAAAATTTAAGACAATACATATTTTCATTCTACTCTTAATCTTTATATTTTAACCTAAACATTCGTGGTCACTGGAGAAATGCAGTCAATACTGAAAACAGATATGACAGTTAAGTCATTTCCTGCTTCCTTCCTTCCTGCTGCACCTAAAAGCCCGTGAATGCATGCAGATGCATGCAGTCAGCAGCAAAGTCAACACATACGTAGATAACGCAAAAAGATGGAGCAAACGGAAATCATACGTTTTGCCTCATTAGCATATCTGTTAAGTGAGAAACAAAGAAACAACAAAATATTTTTAAAAAAGAAAAACTTTATTTTCAGTAGAAAAAGGCAGAAGAAACCCAAATATATTAAACTCGATACAAGCATTAACTGAGAAGTCCTCTATAAATACGTTAAAATAAATTAAAGAAATTAATTTACTAAAGATGTTCACCTTTATCTCTAAACAGGTCTCAAACTTGTCGACGAAAAAGGCGATTCTTAAATAGACCAGGAACATCACGACGCCTGTACGTCTAACCAACTACTGTAAACACACACGCGCACACACGCACAAAAAAAAAACAAAAAAAAAAAAACAGCCGAGTAATGTTTCTAGAACACTAAGCATACGTACTCTAAACCTCTACAGTATGCCGGATCTAATTCAGTAAGGCAACGGACACATTTCAAGTGGATCTTATCAGAACAGTATGAAGCCGTAACAGAAAGGATTAACACTGAATGATGGAGAGATGCAACAAGACGAGAATCACTAAAACATTTGATGAAGATGTAATGGTGCACCCGTGGATGGGAGAAAGAAAAAAACAAAAAACAAAGACTCACTAATGGTAACGTCTGTGTCACAGATCAATTCAAAAACACCATTAGCACCTAAAACATTTGAACATTTGACGAGAGCTGTTAAGAAGGATTCAATTTAAATATGTTACAGCCAAATGCTGGCATCTCGTTTATGCTTCAAACTGTAGCTTAGACTTGCTGGTTAGGCATGCAACTAGCGCCCACAAGCTGGAAACGAATACCAAGACAGTTTGAATTAATGCTTCCAAGAAAAAAGGTTGAGACTCACCTCCATTTCCACCTCTCCAAACAAATCAGAATCTTGGTTCAACAACGTAACGGGACCCGATAAAAACATTACAGGCACATTGTTTAAAAGAAAAAAAAAAAAACAAAAACAAAAAAAACAAGACAACCCTCTGACTTACAGGGTTAAGGCCAGTAATCTAAACATAACCTCAGACTGCACATTTACAAAGAAAAAAACATAACTATTTCACAAGCTTATAAACAACACTGTGTACAGTTATTGGAGCAAACTCCTGAACATTGGCCACCGTTTGTTTGACCGTAATTATGAAGTCTGAGCTGCAAAAACATGTCCTCTTTGGCTTTGTCACATACTGCAAACCATTCATGAAACATTTAGACAAGTGAATGATTGTGCGGTCGAGCAAATCAATCGTATTACACTGATTTGGTTATTTTTTTTGGCGGTTTGTCGTCATGGCACATATAAACTATTTAGGTAAAGAATAAAAGCCCATTTGTTGATGTAAAACTACTACGGTGATATGTATTCTTTAGTTTAAGCATCAGTGTGGCTTGTGCGTGTTGGGGTAATAATTTAGCCACATAAATCTACACAGGGAAATCTCTATAAAGTGTTTTGAGTCTGCCATCAAGTCCTCGTCTTCTTTAATGCCACACAGTTTGTAAAGAACGTCTTATGTGTCAGTTAGGCGAAAATATACTGAGGTTAAAGGTGAGAACATTTCATTTCAAAGACCTCTGCTGCTTTTAGGCAGAAGCCAGCAGCAATCTTACGGAACAGAGAGCTGGCTGAACACCGCCAAGCGCTTCCCGTTGCTGTCGTTGCTCCCCCCACATGACTCGGAGCTGCTGAGGGAGCTGGTGGAGCTGCCACCGTCCTGATCCTGATCTGACAGGGAGGTATAAGACAGAGAGCGGGCGCCAAGCGACCCCAGGAGATGGTCGGTGCTGCTGGGGAGGGAGGGTGAGCTGGTGGGCGACAGTCCACTGGGGGAGTAGCCTGAGTCAGGGGAAGGCAGGAAGTGGGAGCGCAGGTCGGTTTGGGAAACGTGGCCCGCTGAGGGCTGGCACTGCTGGATGCCAGACACCTCGAACGCGGAGTCCATCTCCAGAAAGGCGCTGGAGAGGAGGTCGGTGATGTCGGCACAGGAAGCAGGAGAGCCTGATGAGCCGCATGTAAACGAGGCGGCGGTGGCGGCAGGGGGAGGGGTCTGGCCAGTCAAGACTGACTGGAGGACATGCTGAGGAGCGGAAGGAAAGCCAGCAAAGCTAAAACTGTGCCTGATCAGAGGCGGCCTGTGAGAGCGCAAGGATGAGGAAGAGGAGGAACCTGCTGGCTGGTGAGAAACGTTAAGGGTGGAGGAGAATGACGAGGACGAGCGAGAAAAGGCGGGTTTCTTCTCTTCCTCGCTGTTGTGGATAAAGTGACAGCGGATCCCGTACGGGCAGAAGCCGATGGTGTGAAAGGTGCGACAAGGCTCCGTCTTGTATTTAGGATGTCTGTTTAGATCACGTAGCTCTTCCGGGCCGTGGGCGAACTGGCACTTCCCACCGTACTTGCACAGGCCGTTCTCTGTGAAAGATCTGCAAAGTTCGGTTTTGTAGCGTGATGAGGAGCTGGCTGATGAAGAGGCAGCGGCGGCTTGTAAGGCAGTCGGGCTCATGTCGCTTTGGGACATCTTCAGTTCAGTGCTGGGCCAGTCTAGGCTTGCTGCCGGCATGCTCCTCGTCTCCACCAGGCTGACAGAGCGTTGGGAGAGAAAACCAAACTTTCCCCACTGGTTGGAGTTAGCAGCAAGCTGGGAGGGCGACGGGCTTTCTGACAGCTGCCCCCATTGGCTGGAGGCCAGAAAAAGGCCGTCTGACGAATCAGCAGGGAGGCTGGACAGAGAGAACGAGGAGCTTCTGCACAGATCGCTGGCGCAACCCGGAGAAGTCATGGCCAGGTTCACAGAGGGAGGCGGTCTGTTCTGCTCTCCAAGGTCAAGACTGAGAAAATGCTGTAAAAAAAAAAAAAAGAGGAAGAAAAACATGTTAAAATGTTTAACCACAACATTGCTACTACTTTGACCGTGTTTAAGATCAAGCTTTCTGATTTGAGGCAGTCTGAATGGTCTGGGCTGCAAATTCTTACAATTTTGTTTTTGTTTACTTCTACCCAAAATGATTTCACACAAAAGAAGCAGACCTAAACTTAAAAATCAGTTCCTTACATTTACTCAATCCTTTTAGAAATCATTATATAGGGTTTCAACCTGTTGCTGTGTTTCAACAACAAAGCATCCTCGGTGTGCACAATTCACTCAACCACAGATCAGAGTTGGTACATTTCCAATTTTAACAAGAATCAGCAGGTCAAAAGCATAAAAACCTGAAGGTTTTTCTTTCTACATCAACAGCAGATATGTCAAGGTATTTATTAATATGCATTTGACCCAACCAGCTGGGTACATCTACTATTCAAAAATACGAGCGTGAATGGCTGACCGTTGTGTGCATTAGCTTATTAAGTCATAGATAAAATGTTATATCTGGTTGATTAAGTACAAAAGTTAGCCTTTTGCTAACACACATTTTTCTTCCACTCAACTTTTCATTGCTGCGTTTCATTCTTTGTTTAGACTCAAATTTCTATAATAAAAATCTCTATTGTAAATGCAATGCATTTTCTAATTTTGCCAAACATTTGCCAAATTTTGACTTTTTATTATTAACTGCAAGTGAGAATTGGCAAAATGTATATGGGTAAATATTTGAATTGCATCATCGTGCAAATTTTTTTAAATTAAATACTAAAACCAAAGATTTCTCAATGTGCACCTTAATTCTATATAAAAACTTAGTGAAAATGTTACTGTTCTCATTTGACATTTAGAGGATAAACATTTTTATTCAGAAATCAGTTCATCGCTGTAGATTAAAAAAGTTTTACGTTGCTTTAAATGAATATTTCTATAAAGTAAATATTTGCAAACCTTTTGGATTTTTTCTTTAAAGTTATTTAGATACTGATCCAGGGCAGCTAGTGGCAAGTCATTATAGCAGCTGGCTGAATAACACAATACAAGTGTTGTTATAAAGCACTTTTTAAATATTAACCAATAGCCTGTTTTGGTTTACTTGGCAAAAAAGGTGAGGCACTGAGCAGTGAAGTGTTGCTGTAGCTGCACAGATGTAGGAAATCCACCACAGCTTCTGGCAGCAAGGCACCTATCCCTGTGCAGCTGAATTAACAACTAGTGTTAAGTCCCCTGAAACTTTGTAATCAATAATCTACAACCAACAGGCCTCAGAGCAAGTAGCTCTCTTACATCTATGCATTTCTCTCCTTCAGAAAAGGTGGAGAACATCTGTAAACAGTATGGGTGAACTAAAAAGGTTCCACTTCCAAATCTCCAATAAGGTTTCCTTCAACAAAGCAGTCACTCTGTATCCAAGACACTACATCTGTGTTTTGTCTGTTATTTTATTTTTTTTTTTTATGAACAACCGCAGTGCAGAGAGAGAGAATACATCCACATCCACATTCCCCCAGATAGATTCCTTCTTACTGAGCATCTCAACCTGTTAATGGTGTTCTAGACCCAAAGGTGACCAGCTCTGATCACTACCTGCAGGAAGCATTTAAACAGCATCTGAAGCTAAATTTATTAACGTCATCTGAGGATATTAAAAGACTAACAATGTGGAAGAACGGAGTTACAAATGGTCTTCCTGGAGAAAAATCACTCCAAGTGCCGCTTGATGCAGTTTTAAAATTAAATTAACCTAATGCATTATCAGAGGGCTGATGCTGCGCCTGAGATGATCCAAAAATTTCCCTTGTTAGGTTTAGTGTTTTTAAGACTGCATTTTGTCTCAATTGAGGCTGGGCTTAGATAGAATTTCAAACGCGGTGATCAAAACACTTTGATTGGTAGCTTTAATCCATGAGCCTACCTCCAGCTCCTAATGAAAACAGTACTTTCCTCTAGCTCAGGTCAAAGTTGAAGCCAAAACTTGACCAGTTAATTAGTGCCAGTAAAGGAAACACTAATAACGTCCCCACTTCAGTGCAAAAGGGAGTCGGAAATTGAGAAAGAAAGAGATATTCTTGTTTTACATTGTGCATTTGGCAAAGATGCACCAAGAAAGTAGCTTATATCAGGAACTGGATGATTTGTGGATGCTCCATCCTGACCAGCGACTGGGTGGTTAAAAGACAAATCAGATTTTTTTTTTAAACTATGCCGTTTAAATCAGAATCAATCAAAGATTATAAAAGCTGATCTCAGTCACCTCAGCTAAAAGAAATGTACACAGGAGAACGAAGTTGTTTTCTTAATAATCAACAAACATTGTTAATACAAGCCAATGATTTGTAAACCCAAAGGAAAAACAAACATTTTCATAGTTTTATCACCATAGGTATTTTCTGCTGCTCTGGACATAAGCTTAAAGAAACACAGAAACCTGGATATGAAGCTAAAACGAGCTACAGTATAAGCAACATAAGCAAAGCAGAAATATGAACAGGCGCACAGTGACTGAAGCCCAATACGAAGAGAAAAAAATCCTAAATTACAACTCAGTTTGACTTTGCTGTTTTGAATAAACTTTTAGGCAGTCACCACTTTACTTCAGATTCAGTCTGAAAAGGTGGGGAATAATTTGAGCACTATATTAAGCATGAAAAGTTGGAAGAATGTCGCTCAGAGTTTGTCGATAGGCCGCTGTTATGAAGAGGTTGCTGAACAGGCGCCACAACGCTCCGACTACTTAGCTTCTGGTTAGCAGACAAAACAATCAACAGCGACGGGACTAAAACCGGCCTTGGACCCCGAAAGTAACTTTTGTTGTAACGCAAGGAAAGAAAACCCAAAGTCACAAGTAAGTAAACTACTTGTAGAGTTCATGGAGCAGCTAAAAAGCTAATGTTAGCACCCTCCAGAGTTTTAGCTAACCAACTTGTCCTCCGCTCAACTTTTCTTTTGCGCGTTTCCGCCCCCTGTTCCGTTTACCTTGTTCATTATGTCTTCCAGTTCGGAAAACTGGTTGAGAGGGTGAGATGGCATTCTCGCCTCTGTGTGGTCCAGTTTACCCCTGCTGCGGCGGACGTGTGCAGTGTGTTGGCATGAGTTTCGTCAGAAGTTTTCAGCAGTCCGCCGTTGCTGTTAAACAAGCCCCGAGACGGAGACCACGTGTGGATTTAAAACCTAACAGCGCCGTTTGGCTCCTCCCACTGAAGCCTGGACGTATGCAGGAGACCAAATCAGATCTGCTTTGATTCAAGAAGCAAAACTCCTTGAACAAAAATATGTATTTGAGTGATATAGATCATATGAAGGAGACTGCTGAGGTATTGAGGAAACCCAGGTTGATTTAATAGGAACTTTGAGCTCATCTGCATTGTTGGATTTGGGATCTCCTCTTGGTCTTCACAGAACTCCATAGATTCTCTAAGAACCATTTTGCTGTCCGATCAAGCACGTTAATACTATAGTTATTAGTTTAGACACCAATAACTGAAAAGAGCCGAGTGATACTGGAAGACAGCAGGAGGAAGCAGGAAGTGCCACAAAACACAGTGGACATACAGCAGCATTGAGCATGACTCAATTCATGACTGAATTTCGAAATGCAACATTTTATTTAATCTAAAAAAACAACAACAAACAAACAAAAAAACACAAACAAACAAAAAAACACAAGACATGTCTTTTTTTCTCATTATCCCAGTTCACAAGTGTGCAGCACGGTGAATGAAGAAGTTGCAGTCAGTTGTGCTACATTTCTGTGTGGTTTTGTGAATATCTCACATGGGCTCTTGCTTCAAAATAACCGAAAAGGCTCCTGATTTCCCCTTTTATTTGTGTTCCTTTTCTGCCACACTTTTTCCTTCCACCCAACTTTCAATTAATATTCATAAACAACCAGAATTTTTTTTTTTATCAATGATCATTTGTAGCTTACTCTCTTTCTTGAGTGTCATTGACTATCATGTTAGTAGTTCTTCCTATAATTGTGTTAGCATAGCATTGTCAAAACAATGGCAGCCGGTATTTGTATGGGGCTTTATCAAGCCACTTTTGCCCCAAAACAAAAAAATATTACTATATATATATACCAACTTTGAGATAAGCTATTATATGAGTGTATATTTGCTATTTTTTTTCTCTCAAAGAGGGTGTCCCATGCATATAACAGCATTGCCACACCAAGAAGCCTGAAAACAAACAGCTACATGAAATAGACTGAAGAAATGTAAAAGTATGTAGTCTCACACCAGAAAGAAACAGAAGAAAACAGGCAGATAAGAAGACACCTGGACATATGTTTAGGAACGACTGCCTCTGGAGACAGCCTAACAGTCTGAGACAGATGAAAGGAAGCAACGTCTTTGATTTCAAAGGCAAAGACAGATGTGTGAAAATTTCCACTGCAGCTGAGCAAGAGCCATGGAAATATAAGTCACACTTTCACACTCAGACATGAGTTTGTTTTTCTATCATGGAACGCTGGCAAAGAAAATATACATTATAGAAAGTTAAAATTTTACATCACTGAACCTAGGAGCTTCCACTGGCTATAAACCTCCAATTCAGTCTTGTAAAACACCACAGTACTTCTAGCTAGCCCTGTGGTTAACTAGAAGCCACAGAAAACCTAATCTTACCCCCATCGGAGGTGATAAGGCTTGTTTTTACAAAAGCAGAACAGACACATCCAGACAGGTTCACTAGGAGGGAAACTACCAGATCTCTGGCATTACTGGGAATTTACAGGAGCATGCTCACAAACTTCATGAGCAAAGAACTGTCTCAAAATTTGTGAGGACTCTTTCAGGTTGCAACAACTCATGCAAAGAAGTATAGGCATCACGGAAGAAACTGGGAACTCACTTTACAATTAGATAAACAATGTGATGATTGTGACAACATTTCAAAGAATGAGGTTATTCTAATATATTTTTTTTTTCGGCCAGCACATTAAAATTGTCAAAGAAAAATAAATGTAACATTTGAAAAGCATTCTGCTGTGTCTTTAAATGTTCTACTAAAAACGTCTCTAATACTTCAACTCAGACCTCTAAGCCGCCTCGAAAAGATGTGATCAGCTGAGAACAAAAAACTTTGTTTTACCCCAGCCAACTGGTCCCCATTAAGTGTGTGTGTCTCTGTGTGCATATACGTGGGCATACTTGTGTTTGTTAATGTCTGAAAGTGTGTGTTAAACCGTTCCAGAGATGAGTGTGTGTCCCACTGGTCAAATCTACATACTCTAAAGGATGTGATCAGCCACCTTTCTGTTCTGATTTCCTTTTGAAATATCAAGAGTGCCACAAATTGAAGACTATCTTAGTATACCCATCACTTCATTTGTGGACTAATTTGCTTTAATTTATATGTAAATGTGAATTACTTGGGTTGTTGCTGATCCCTGGTGTAAAATGTATTTGTACCTTAAAAAACTTGTACCATGTGTTCATCTGGTAAATCAACAAGCCTCGGCTGTAAACAAGCTAAGTGGGTTTACGTTCGTAAAAGAAAAATAAAGTTTGGTGAGCTGGGGATTACTCTGGGTAAGAGTTGGAGGATTATGTGTGAGTGGGTTGGTGGAGTGGAGTGGAGTGTAACGAAAAGGGGGGAGGGGACGAGAGAGGAGGTGAGAGATTTGAAAGAGAGTTCTTGCTTCTCGTTGAGTCCAGCTGGGCTGGAGGGCCTTTTGAGTACAATGAGCTCAATGAGCTGCTGAATCAACTAACAAACCAATGGCCCACCTTCTAAGACTCCTTCTCCATGCACACAGCATAAAAAACAGTATATGGGGGGTACGGTGGGTCTGGTTAGGAGAACAGACATGGGGAGAGAAGGCTAAATTGGGGCTATTTAAGAGAATGAGAGGAAGATAAAAAGAAAGGATTGTTGAAAGTATAGGAAGGAGTGAGTTTTTTCTTACTGGATGTGTAAAAGTTTCTACTGCTATTTCAGATAAATAAACAAAATGCATAACTCTGTATCCTGGAACACATTTAGTTTTTGCACACATAAACTTACTTATCCGAAATGACAGGCCAAGTCATCAGAAAACATATTTGCTGACATATCTATTTGTTGTTTGGTAAGCCTCAAGAGTAAAGTAAAAAATTAAAAAAAGACAGACCTTGAAGAAACTGCATTTCGTTGTGAAGATATATGTTTCTAAAACACATTAGACTACCTTAAAAATACTGAAGAAATGCCCTATCTTATGACTAAGTATTAGCCAGAACCTTTTGGAACAATACTTATCAAGTGAAGTCATTCCTTCACAGCCAAGCACATCCATCTTCTGATAAGTGGCTATTAGTACCAGTGAAATAATGAAGAGGATGAAGATGGGGGTGGTGGACCTCTTGAACATCTGCTTTTTAGCTCCCCACCCCTCACTACTTTGTTCAGTTTTCACTGCTCTTTCACTCATTGCTGCATCTCCCTTTCTTCCATTTTCACTTTTTGCCACACTTAAATGTTTCAGATCATCACATTTTTATATCAGATGAAGATGTCAAGTGTGAATACAAAACACAATTTTCAAATGTTTTCTAATGCTAAAGGAAAAGGAACTGGCCCTAGGTGGAAATGTAATTATCTCCTAAACCTAATAACCGGTTGTGCTGCTCTGGGTGGAACAACTGCATCCAAGTGTTTGCAATAAGTGGGAGAAATAAGAGAAATTTTTACCCCTTCTTTTAAAAAATTCAGCCCCTTTTGATGGTGTTGTAACATGAACATCTTGTTGAAAGTCATAGCAAATCACCTGAATCAAATACAAGTCCAGACATTGACTAGGTAATTCTTTATCCTTCTAATTGCTGGACTTTGTCCAATAGAATTTCTGATTTAATTTGATATGTGATGTTCGAAAGAAACACATGACTCCCACCACCATGTTTTACTATTCACATGATGATTTTTTTCTGGTATGCTGTGTTAGTTTTTCAGGAGATGCAACAGGACATAAACTTTCCATTTTGTTGTCTCAGGCCACATAATCCTTTCCTAAAAGTCTTGTAGATCAGCAGGTTGTTTAGTGGCTGTGTGTTTCATGGGAGGAAAAAAAAAAATCAGTTTGAACTAAATTTAAAATATAGTGTAGCAACGTGAATGCATTTTACTGTGGCATAACATAATAAATGATTTCTGACACCTTTACACCTAAAGTATGTCTCTGTGCATGTATATTAAGCCAAAAACTTGGATCCAGATTTACACAAACCTCTAAAAGCCCCACACAGTAGGCCTCTTCTCAGAGGTCGAAGGTCAGAAAACAACCTTAGACCTCTGACACAACCTCCTTACTCTTCTGGTCTCCTGCTGTTGGAATCCAGTCCTGTGGATTCAATTAAGAAGCAAGAGAAGTCAAATAGCTTAGAGAGCAAGATAACAGTGACAAATGTCTGTAAGAAGAAGCTGTTGAGGGCATTGAGGCCAAGTTGATGTTTTGTGTAGTGAAGAGAAAAACAGCTGATTCTGTATACTTTGCTCAGACAGTTACAATTAGCTTTCTCTCTGAGGGACTTAAAGCAGACTGAGTGTGCAGTCATAGTCTAATAACTGCTGAGCTAGTATGAGTATAGGTACAACCTGACACACACCTTCCAAAAAGTTCCACTTTTCTCTTGTTAGATTACAGAATATTTCCTCAAAGTCTTAGGGATCATCATGATGTTTTTGCAAATCCGAAATGGGCTTTTTAATCTTTTTGGTCAGCAGCATTTTTAGCCTTGATACCGTGAACGCTGCTTGTCAAGTTTCTTGAATCATTGACCTTAACTAATGCTTGCATAGCTTTCGACTATATTTTGGGTTATTTTTATGACATCTGGAGTGAATTGTTGGCACACTTTTGGAGTAATTTTGGCATACTGGATAATCCCAAGAGGGTTTGCCACTGTTTTCTTCATTTGTGTATAATGACTCTCACTGTAGTCCAAAAGACATATACATTTGCTTGCAACCCCTTCCAGAATGATACATGTAATTTACTTTATCTCTTCATGAATTTCTTAATATTAAGGCATGCTGAGTTGCTTTTTCAGATTCTTGGGTTGTTGTTGTTGCATCTGTCTGACAACAGTTGCAACAAAATGTAGTATTTTGCATTGGATGTTAAATAAGTTGCTTCAATAAAATGAGTCTGAATGAATGTTTTTAGTCATTAAATTGAAACATGCAAATTGAAAATTTGTAAAAACCCCCCCCCCCAAAGATGTTTGCCTTAAATAATGGGGGGGGGGGAAAGAACTCTGTGGTGTTTGTTGTGTATTTCTGCCCTCTGTTGGATTAAAGTGTATTTGCAACTCACTAAAACAGATCTGACTAAAAATGTTTAAAGAATGACATGAATTCAATTTAAGCGATAGTAAAATAAAAATTTGCCATCACTGTAAACTACTATATGTTTTTTGCCGAATTTTATGAGACATAAAATCAAAGTTGTCATTTTCTTTTTCTTCTATATAGACCTTATTTTTTAAAGATCAATCATGCATTTTTTTAAATGTCCAACCATGCAAATGGTTAAATATTTTCTCTGAAATGTTAAACAGTGGCTGCATTGTATTAGTTTGATAAAACTAAAACAGGGTCATTGCCATGAGTGATGGTTTGAGGTGGTAAAGATGCAATAATGATGGCTTTTTATGAACAAACAATACATACACAAAATCCAGGCAGAACAGATGAGCAGCAGCAGCAAGGAGAATAATCTGTGATGTGTGCCACACATTTATATTCAGCCCCTCAGCATCAACAGCTGTTAAGACCAATTTTCATTCTTATTAGAGTCTCAGCCTGTTTTACATATATGGATGTTTTTCCCAATACTCTGAAGTTTTGAAAGATGGACGGAACAGTGCTCCATTAGATGTCTAAACTTGTCTTCTATTCATGACCTGCCTGCTGTGTTCCTTAAATTACACTATTATAGACTTTATATACTAATAACATCTGAAGACTTTGTGTTATTTAGGGGTATCAAAGTAAAGCCTGCTGAATACAAATGCACACATCTTTGGAGTTGGAAATCTACATATATGTATTTATGTATATATATATATATATATATATATATATATATATATA
>CAEFZY010035446.1:0-82127 GCA_903066815.1 Brachyrhaphis roseni
GGATGGATGGATGGATGGATGGATGGATGGATGGATGGATGGATGGATGGATGGATGGATGGATGGATGGATGGATGAACATCTATATATCACACATTACAATCATATACCACCACAGTTTCTTTGGTATCTACATATATTTTTGTATTCTAATTCTATTCTTTTAATTTCTTTTTTTTTGCTTTATGTTTTTTTCACTCCTGATAAAATTATCACATTTATTTTAAAATATACAATGTTAAAATAATACACTTAAACGAGCTGTGACTTGGGGGGCTTGAACAACTTGCTTTTATGACTCAGAGCTTTTTCCCTCCTGATGTTCTGATGTTATCCAAAGATGTGAGCTGTTCCATCAAAGAGCAAGTATTATGAACGTTGATGTACAACATCATTCTCCCACACGTAGCTGATGTCAAAAAGAGGCAGCAGTGTTTGCTCATAACTTATTCTGCCTGGTATCAGGGAGTAAGTGACACCGTGATATTAGAGCTGTAAATTTTAAGGAAACAACCTCCAGCCATCCAGTCAGGAGTAGAGGAGATAAGAACATACATTTACCCTTACTTTGAAAAAAAAAAGACTTGCTCCTCTCCTCTGATTGGATCCCAGTCAGAGAGAATTTACAAGAGGGTATGCTCAAGCCGAGAGGAATATAAGGCAGTATATTCTTTTTACCTCAGCACTGCAGAACTTTTTATTGTTGATGTATCTTAAATTGTGATATACCCATCTTAAATAGTAACTACAATACAACATTTATCTAATATGCTAAACCAGAAGTAAACTAAGCAGCTGCTTAGAGTCCCCAGGCCAGCTGGGGGCCCTAGAGAGCCCCTCAGTTCTCACACAGTAATTGTCTCAGAACAGGTTGTGTTGTTGTTTGATAAGAAGAGGAAGATTAAAGTTTCAGCCTACATGCAAAATGATACAGGCAAATTTTTAGTCAAGTTTTTCCAAGATAAAAGGAGTACATTTTAAATTCACTTACTTATTTTTGAAATAGTATATATAAAATTATAAAAATACCTTAATTAGAGATGTTATCAAAATAAGACTGAAGTTAATTTGAGATTTAAGATTCCAAAGAACTGTATTACATACATTTGGTTTTATGATTCAAGTCCAAAAATGTGACTATAAAGGTAAACTGGTTTCCAAAATTTCCCTTAGGCATCAGTGTGTGTCTGTACTGTGTGTCTATGATGTCTTGTGATGGACTGGAGACCTCCAGGGCAAACCTCACCTCTCAACCAGTGACACCTGGAGGTAGGCACCAGATGTGTGGTGCCAGTCAATGTAACATGTTCTCATCCACAAGCAGGTTCTTATATTAATTCTGCTAAAGGTCTCAGTAGACCTGCTAATTTAATTCTGCGCTTGGTGCTTTAATGTTTTTTCAAATGTGCAAAAGTCTAGGATTAGCACTGTAGAAGCTTTACAAAATAGGTAAAATACATATAACACATGATAACCCTCCATCAATAGCCTAGTGGAGCAAAGCATTCTCATGACAGAAGTAAACTAATTCTCTTTTTCCTAATTAGCTGTAACTGATTGGGTTGTGGCTTGAAAGATATGAATCATGTGTATCATAGTTTTATTCTCAGAGCTTTAAATTTGTTTTCTCCCGTGGTTGTCCCCCACAGGACCTCCAAAGCTCGTCCATCTGCCAGCTGCTCCATATGTGCTGTATATTGGGTGAGCTATTGTTATCAGTTCAAACAGAGAACTCATAAAACAGTTCAGTTTTTGTGTGGTACTGTAAAGATATAATGGCACTGATGATTTTTTTTTTCCTCACCCTCCTCATGACAGTTTATACACAGTAGAGAATAATATCTTAATATAACCTGGATGAAAATGGATGAGAAGTTCCTTAAATGTCTTGATCTAATATATATATTCTCAGAAGAACTATTTAATTCTGCTCCACAAAAGTTTCAGAAAACTACCAAGTCAGCCACAGCGAGTAAAAGTCAGACAACTCTGAAAAAAGAAAAAACAAGCAGATGGTCAGAGGATACACAATGGGGTTGGGAAGATGCGTTTATAGTCAACAAGGTGGTGTCCGATGAGTGGCTACAATAAGAGGGACCTGGCATTGTAATGCTAACATAAGCACATAGAAGTAGAAAAAAATCTACTATATTGCTTAAAACAAGCCATTTGAGTGAGTAAATTTGACAGGGTGGTCAGCTAAAGTATTACTAAAATAGCCCTCTGCCACTGAACACCTCAAGTAGCTGCAAAAAAAATGTTGGGAAAAGGCGTAGCTATGGTAACCAGGTTGAAGTGCCCCAGATGTTATAACCCTTATTAGTCCTGTGTTGTAACCAGCAACCCCTTTAACTCATCTGAGTGTCCACCATCAAGCTAAAACACAACGTCCTTCTGTCAGATCAACATGCTTCTGTTTACTTCTTGTTTTGTGTGCGCTGAGCGTCAGCAGTCTGCAGGATGTCTCATCCAGGTCGAAACCAGACGGTGGAGCGTGATTATCATGTGTTCCCCGGAACGTCAATCTGCTCTCGAGGACAGGCAATTTCTGTTAGCATCACCGATTCCAGTGGCCCAAGCAACTCCTCTTCATCTCACACTTTTAAGCACACAAGTGCACCTGTGCAGTCAAGTGTGCGTTCATGCATTTCTTTGAACGATCAGGCGACAGGAAGGAAGAAATGAGGTAATACTTTTGTTTACAATCCAGGAACAAGCGTGTATTTATCTTTTTCACGCTCTGTTTCATTAGGTGTGTGTCAAAATGGGCAAAATACCTATTTATTCCTTCTGCAGAAGTGTGTGTCATATCCAATTGAGAGTGACAGATCAGTTGCTTCACTACTTGACAAGGAATCCAAGGCCAACCTATCTACATTATTCATGAGCATCAAGAGTGTGTTGATGCTGCACTTGCTGTGGTACAGCACAGATAGTAGAGCAGCATCATAATGGCCATGCAGATGAAGCGCACTGGTGCATCATCAAAAGCAGTCTTATAGCAGCACCTAGTGCTCACAGTATAACTAATGGATCTGAAGACCTGCAAACAGTCTAACGTTGGTTGGTTTTAATTGCAAAGGAATGTTGCTGCTGCTCTGATTTCCGTACTACACAAACCTTCTTTCTGTAATGCATGATATTTAACAATTAGCAAAGCCTGACCAATCCATGAATCCATTGTTGAGCAGATCCAAGTTTTTGATAAACTTATATGTAAACTTTACCGTATAAGTTTTTTTTACTTCCTTGTATTGCTGTAAAAAAAGTACTTGCTACTTTGCAGGTTTGTTCAGTTTCTTCTATTTTTGGAGTTTTGTCAGACTTTAATGTTTCAAATCAAACAAATTTTAATATCAGAAAAAGAAAACCTAAATAAATATCAAAATCAGTTTTCTAAATAAAATTTTACGTAACAAGGGGATAAAATATTCAAACCAACTAAGTCATTTGGAAAAGTTACTGAATCATTTGCTCCACAAAGCAAGTGATTCACTAAACTCAGTTAATTCATTATTCATTACCAACAATTTTTGGAAAGCTGAAATGAACAAGTTAGATTAGTGCCTAACTTGTCGTATCAAGACATCACAAAGCTTATAGAAACTGTTTGGTTGAATTGTTGTAGGTAATTCTGCGTTCTAGCAGAAAGTGCTAAAAGACAATGTGTAGCCATTAGCTTTTGACCTTAATCTCAAGCATGCCAGGCAGCACTGTGGTCAAAGAGTCTGTGGAGTATTACCAAGGGGGAGATGAGAGACACCAGAACCAACAATGCAGATGACCTACAGGTGCTATCAAAGCAATCTGGGCTTCATTACACCAGAGCCATGTCGCATTCATGCTGCACCACAATGATGCTGTAATTCATGCACGTCATGCAAAAGGAGGCCCGATCAAGTACTATGAGCATAGAAATAAACATAATTCAGAAACTACATATTTCTGTTTAAAAGATAAGAGACTGAATTTTGGATTTTCATTTGATCAAAATTACATTGAAATAAATGCTTTAAATATCACACTCTTTGCAAAATTATTTTCTACTACACTTGAGTTTCACTTTCTGACATTACAAAATACTGAACATTTTAATTTCTGAGATTCATCTCATACAATCTATGAGATGAAAACTGTACATATCAATGGACATTGATCACTGTACATTGAGAAATAGTATCTAATTTCTTTTCTCAGAGCTAAAAAGAAGGTTGAATGAAATAAAGTGAATTGAAATCATCTTTCTTGTACACTGTGTCTTTTAAATTACTCTGAAATTCAATTTATTGTTTCCTTTTCAACATGTCCAATATTCAATATTTTCACTGAGTCTACACAATAATATAAGTGTTAAAATAACAAAATGAAAACAAGAAGCGCCATGATAAACAGGGAGCAGCAAATGGTTGAACAAAACTGTTTCTAGGTTTTAAAGTTAAGAGTATTTGCCAAAATCTACGTTATTGATTGCATTTCCGGAAGTGTTTGAACGCAGCTCTTTAACTTGTTGCTCGACCTCCTCTTCCTCCTCCTCCTCCTCTTGCTGCCCGCTGTGTATATTTCAGCTGCAGCTCTGCGGGTCCACCTCTCACTGTCTGACTGAACTGGGAGAAGATATGGCGAACCGGGTCATCGTGTACGGAGGGAGAGGCGCTCTGGGCTCACAGTGTGTTCAGCATTTTAAATCTAAGGGATGGGTGAGTGTTGGTAGCTAACGCTAGCTGCATGCTAACGTTCGGCTCTGCTGAGTCCAAAGCTAACAGTGAATATCCGTTTTTATCTTGTCTGTGTTTGTGGAGCAGTGGGTCGCCAGCGTCGACGTTGTTGCTAATGAGGAGGCGAATGAGAACGTAATTGTGAAGTTGACGGAATCTTTCACCGAGCAGGCAGGACAGGTGAGCTTCAGCCAGGTGTCATTCGCTGCTCTGTCTCCCTAAATGTGTCTTAACAAGAAGCTGAGAAAGTTACGAACCTAAGCTTAAGCTTAAGTGTTAGATTAATGCCCGCTGCTGCTGGTCCCCTTCCCCCTCGGGTGGGTCCATCCGGTCGTCCGGACGTCCGTGCGGCGACTGGGCCACCACCCCTGAGGGCGGAAGGCTCTGCGACGACTGGGCTGGACCGCAGACGGTGTGGAGAAGCCGGGGAGGACAGCAACCCGCCGGGTGAGCTGCTGCCCTCTTCCCCTTCGTCAGCTGGTCCTGTGGGCGTGCGGTGCGAGCCGGTGGAACGGCTGGTGGAAGGAGCGTCGGGGCGCAGCCTGCCGGGTCGACTGCGCCGCCGTCTCACTCGCAAGGCTCGGGGAAAGCGCGTGGAGGAGGAAGAGGACGTGGTGGAATCGGTGGAGCATCGCTCGCCGGGTCTGCTACGCTCCACCTCCTCCTCCCCCAAATCCAACCTCGTGGCAAGGGGCGGGTGAGGCCGAGAAGCCCTTAGGGCTCTCATCTGCTCCAGGGTCTTCCTCCACTGAAGTCGCTGGAGGAGGCGTCTCTTCTCCCTTGGGCCCAGATCTCGATGGCCGTCCTGGAGGTGTTGTGAAACCCACTGCCCTCCATAGCCACAACCCCCCACAGGACACTGCATCCCCCGAAGGCTTACCCTGCCTCTGGCATAGGCCAGCAAAATCCGCCTCTCTTTCGCATGGCGGACGCCATGCACATCGTCCAAGTGGCTTCGCAGACGCCAAGATTTGCCGGAGCAGACTGGACACCGGTTCTTGTTCTTCGACGCCGTCATTCTCCCGTCAAGTTCAGATAGCAGATAGCAAATAGCTCAAGCACGCCAGCGAGCCTGGCTTTATAGGGTCACATGACCACCTCAGCACACCTGTGCGTCATTCAGCCCAATTAGAAAATGCAGCACACCTGTGGGTCATTTAGACCAATTAGAAAAGGCTCTCCCGATTTCGGGGCCCATTTGCGGGGCTAAAATTCATCTATGCGACCACATGAGTTTGTGCATGTTGTAATCAGTTATGCATTGCTTTGAAAGTATGTTGAAGTGTTGCGTTGAAGTTGCATTACAAAATTAAGACTTTTTCTACTTCGGTCATTTTGCTGTTTGTAAGATTAGCAAGTAAATTCAAGCATATTTTTACAAATGTATTAACTTTTTTAACAGTTTATCGAATGAATCGTATCAGTTCAATTCAAATCAATTTATGTAGCACCATGTCACCACAAGTATCTCATGGAATTTTCCAAGACAATTTTGACTTATTTTTTTATGCACAAATACATTTTAATTTGCCATCTGAGTCAGTTGCACCAATTCATCAGGAGCAATGGGCCAAAACTATTGTGAAGAGCTTGTAGAAAATGTTCAGTCCAAGCCATAAGGGAAAATATAGTCTAATTTAATCTCAGACAGTGAAGGAGAAAAAGATTATGAATTTTTATAGTGTATATAAACATTTGTTTTCTATTGTAGATGGAGCTCTGCTGAATGTTGACGAATCCCATTAGCCCCCATTTTAATTTCTTGAAAGTCAAACCTGCATTGACGCTAATCGATAACGTTTTCTTATTTTTATTTATTTATTTTTTATTTATTTGAGATGTGCTGCAAGATTTGCTCATAAATTGTCTATACAGCTATGGGTCTGGCTGTCTTGGTGTATGCTTGGGACATGTCCACTGCAATTCCCTCACCTGCTGATATAACTGTTTAGTGGTAACTAACCAGAGCCAAAAGGGAAAAACTTTGCAGAGATTTTTCTAAACAAACCATGCAAGTTGAGTAATGCTGCTCCATTCAGGTAGTGTTAGTTAAATGTTCATTAGTTAGTCCATGTAAGTATATCATATTAAGCTTGTCAACAACAATACTATTGTTGTTGTTACTTGTTTTATATCACTTTCTAGTTGATTAATACCAGGAATAAACCCAATTATCTCTAATTTCTTTACAGAAATTGCTCAGTGTTGCTTTCCACATATTTAAAAGAAATCTTTGTCACAGTAGGGAGAATAAAGAGTCAGGGAGGAGAAAGTAGACCAGAGGCCAGCAGCAGGACGATGATGCAGGGTCTTGTCAGGTAATTATAACTTTATGAGGAAAAAGAGAAGTAAGGACAAGGCTACAAGCAGCAATTTTAATCTTTTTGTAAGACCATCTTATGGCAAAATTAAGCTTAAATTATAGCCACATAAATACAAATACAGTGTACATCCCCATTCACCATACAGTGTTCATAGATTCTCTTATTTGCAAAATTCCCTGAGGAATATAACCCCAAACTATTTGCAGAAAATTTCCCCACTCAGATTTTTTCATAGAGCATATTTAAAATATTTTAAAAACATTGCAGCTTCTGAAGCTGAAATATATAGGCACAGTGCTATCCCATTGACTGGCGTTTGCAAAGCTCCCAATCCGGGAACACCATTTATTTCTCTTGGCGCTGATTGGTCCTAACTCTAGTCAGTGACAAGAATAAGGAAGACCATAGATAATGGCTTCTGTGGTCGTGTCAAGACATTTTCCACTGTGCTGTTAAGGCATATTAACATATATTTGTTGTTTGCACTAACAATAATATAAGCAGTTATAAGCATTTTTAGAGGCTTTCAAGTATTTGTGTATTTCATCAATATGTGGGCAGTTGTGGTCCCTAATACCAGGAGTCCACTGTACAGGTCGTAATAAAAGAAACATACTGTACCCAGTTTTAAATAAGGTTCTTCAGGACACCAGTCACATAAAGAAATATGATGCATTTATTTTTCTTAAATCACTTAACTGCCCACTTTTACATTTCACCATGTTCTAAAGTTACTGATGCTCTCAGGAACAGACAGAGGGAAAATGGTAAAAGAACATTTCCAACAGCAGAGTCAGTCTTCTGGGTTTTCAGATGTCATTAATTGGACTTGATGGGTTTTCACCAAAAAAAAAAAAAAAATTAATCATAATAGGATTTTTTTTTTTCATGACAAACAATACAATAAATGCCCATCCTTTGTTCCCTGCATTTGTTTTAATTTATTAATAACCTGGCGGCACCATTCTGAAATCCTGAAACACTTCAGTGAAGCTTCATCATGATGGTTAATGTGAATCCTGTTTCTGATCTTTGCTTTAGTTGTTGTGCTGAAGCGATAAGCTTCCATCTGCAGAGCGAACAGAATCATTGCTGACATTTAAATGCCATTCAGCTGGTGTGCGAGCCCGGCGGATTCGTGAAAAGCGTTTTTATATGCAGGTGACGGCAGATGTGGCCCAGCTGCTGGGGGAAAGCAAAGTGGATGCCATCCTGTGTGTGGCAGGCGGATGGGCTGGAGGGAACTGCAGTTCCAAAGGTCAGAGTTCAAACCTTTTATTTGTTTTAACATTAATCATCAGCCAACCTTTCTTCAGTTTTAATGGCTACATTTAAAGTCTTGTGAAACACTTTGAATTTTAGTTTAACTGGGGAAAAATTGTAAATTGCAAATGAGATGATGCTCAGTTCTTTGAAGCTTTATTCAACTGCTTAATTGCCTGCATTTATTACCAGCACTAGAATTCAAGATTAAAGTCCCTGGAAAGTGAGTTAAGATGACCAACATTATTATCAAATGAATGACAATTAAACATTGGAACATATTGCGTGTTGTCTGTTCGGTAAACTTCAGATTCATATTGTGTCTATGCAACCAAATGTCTTCCTGTTAAAGTTTCAACTTTATGCTTTCTAAATTTTTGGAGCGTCAATTAAAAAAAATAATAATAATTTAAGCTTGTGCAGTCTGATATTTTCTGTTACTGTCCTTCAGATTTTTTCAAGAACTCTGATTTGATGTGGAAACAAAGCGTGTGGACGTCAACCATCTCCAGCCACCTCGCCGCTCACCATCTGAAATCTGGGGGTCTGCTTACCTTGGCAGGAGCAAAAGCAGCTCAATCAGGCACTGGAGGTGGGAGACACTTTTATTGCTTTCATCATAAAAAGGCGGTGACCTGGTTTGTTTGTGCAATGCATCAAAGAACCAAGCTTTGTCCAGGAAACTCATGCACTAACCAGAGATGAAGGAAAGGTTAACCCTGGAATCATCATCCAGGGAAATGTAGTGAAATACAAATTTCTATACATATTTATATTTGACACTTTTTTAACATACCTTATGCATTTTTTCAAAATTAAATGGGTAGGAGGTTGTTGAGCTGCACAGAATATTCATTATCTAAAGTGTTTTTACTTTAAACTCAAAGCAGAAAGGCATTATTTATTCTTAATTATATAGTTATTTATTCAAAGTCATATTGTTGTAGCAGTATCCACCAATATTATTACATATTTTCTCAATATGACATGTATTTTTAATTAAAACTGAAAGTTTCATTTCAATTTACTTTAGTGTTTCAGTTGCTTCATGTATCAGTGATTGTTTTTATCTTCATGGTGCGACATCAGTCCGGTTGATCTGCCTCTGAGCTGGCCGGAGAGCCTTTGGTCTGGAAGTGTTTTGTCTTCTTCAAATCCAACGTTAGCTGTTCAAATCTCCAGGTCAGCACTCCCCACTGAGCTGAGCATTCATTGGCTGCTGGTTTAAGGAGGAGAATGACTCAGCAGTGTTGGCTCACATGGACGGAGAGTGTTAGCCACACTGAAACCGACAAAGGCTTTTTAAAAATTTCTTTAAAATGTACAAAAAAACTGTTCTTGTTGAGGTTATAATCACATTATCTTCCAAGTTGTTTTGATCAAATGCACTGAATTATTTGTGTCTGCTTATGCTGATCCCAAAAAGAGACGCATTAAGGAAGACTAAATGTTCTGAATTTAACTTTATGGCTTAGTTTTCTTCTAAGAATAAACTGTAAAAAGCAAAAGAGGGAGTTTTAGAAAATACACTTTTCAAGCTTAAAACCTTTAGAGCCACTGCCTGAATTTTGTTGATTTGTTTTTTCTCCAATGCTTCAATCGAATGCAAAACTTGGCTGCAATCTAAGGAAATAAAATTATAGTTTGTGGTTATTGAGGACTGGAGTTTCTGAACTTCAACTGCTGCTGGCCATAAACAAGGTTATAGTCGGGCTGCTTCAGAGGCTAAATGAATTAAACTGGATGGAAGTGGATGGGCCCCTTTTGGTATTGAACACTGTCAAACACAGGTCACATGACTGGACCCAGAGGCTAAACCTCTGCTTCCTGTGCAGATGAAAGCAGGAAAACGACCACATTGCTGATACTGCTAACCTCTACCTTTTTGAATTGGTTTAGATTTTTCTCTTTTGGGGAAAACAAAAGCTCTAAAGAAAAGTTATGCAGCCGCCCCTAGTTCCTATTGGTCAGTGGTTTGGAAGCCTGTCAGGATGGTTGAGGGGGGTAGCAGATGCTTGACATTCCTGTTTAGAGGTTGTGAGAAGAGGCACTGACAAGTTCCAGATGCTGAAGATTAAAAAAAGAACAAAAAGACAAACCTTAACAGATTTAATTTTGTTTGGTTTAAAATACTTTTTTATTAGCCTAACAGATAAGCATTTTGTGGTCTTTGTACTTCCTACATCCACATTACACAGCCAACAGAGGAACTCAGTTGATTTTTATACCACCAATTGGATAGCCTTTCATTTGTACATAACTATTTCTCCACTAAAATGCTGTCTAATTCAACACAAGCACAATTCGACCTCTTCATAAAGCTTGTCAGCAGAGAGAATCATGAGGTGCTTCTTACAGCATTGTTATTTGTGTCTGGTGTGAGAGTCTGCTTCAGTGAGACTCTGTCCAACTAGCTACACATTAGATCATGCAGCTAGTTCCATGTAAAAGTATACATATAGTTCATAAATGCTTGATCTTTAATCTTCAGGTATGGTGGGCTACGGCATGGCCAAAGCTGCCATACACCAACTGTGTCAGAGTCTGGCAGCAAAGAACAGCGGCATGCCGGCAGGAGCTGCAGCTGTTGCTATCCTACCGTAAGTACTGAAACAAAACTGATCAGCATACTTCAAGCCAAAAAGGTTGATTTTGTTAATTTTAATTATTATTATTTTATTTTATTTTTTGTGCGTAACAATAGATGGTCAATGCTAAAAATATAATTTACAGAGAAAATAAACTCTGGATGTTAGACCATTAAATATTTACAGTGGAACTGTTATTAATTCATATCTGATAATGTGGTATAGCAGAACAATATCCACAGATTTTAAATATAATTTTTTATGAGATATTTCTAATATTTCCATGTCATGGTTAAAGCTGTTTGCCTAACGATTTGTTTTTATGTTCCATCATCTTTGCTCTGTTCTTATTTAGATGGACACAGCTGTTGTGTGGATAGATCGATGTAGGTGTGCTGGAAAATAAGCTGTGCCACTTACTCTTTGCTATGTTGGATGTTGAAGTGTGAAAATGAGACAAAAGATAATTCAGGATGCTAATATCAGGTCACAGATCTGATAATACAGATGATCTACTATTGATGAATGAGCAGCACAGATCATAACAGTGCTGTTTACTTGAAGCAAGTCATTGTGAGAACAGTCCTTTTTGGGGTGGATCTGGTTCCTGCTCTCTCTTTGGTTGTGTTTTATTCTCCCACCCTGAGGCCACACAGGCTTCAGCATTTAGTCACATCTGTTTAGCATTAGCTATGACTTGCATTTCTTCTATAGCTCCCTTTTTTATTATTTGTTGTAACATTTGTTCACTTTTATATTCTAGAATCATTCAAAATTGTTAGACATTACCTTCTCTGAGATGCTTCTTTATAATCCTAGTTTTTTTCTTTTAGCGGACGAAAAGAACCAGCTAACAAAAAGGCTAAACTCCATTGTTTCTTTCATACCTTCTCTGTTTAAAGACTTCACATATTTATATTAGTACTGGACAATAAATTGACTTTTGGATTTTTGGATTTTGATTATTTAGTTTTTGAAAAATCTGGAATTTTTTTTTCTCCCCATCAATAAACTCCCTGGAATTCCATAGAGTGATGTCGGCGCTCCCAGGGTTGACATCTTGTTTGACTAATATGCTTTATAACTTCTATTTATTTGAACTTTGCATATTAGAGCCAGGCCATGATTTTTTTTATTTTTTATTTTGAGAACAGAGTTTTAATATTACGAGAATACAGTCGTAATATTAGGAGAATGAAATGGATCATTCTTAAAAAAAAAAAAAAAAAAAATTAAAATGAGGAATGTTGTGCATTGTTGTTTTTTTTTTTTACAGATAAGAAAATTTGATCAGCATCAAATTAATTTCAGCAGCATGAAAATTGAGCAAACCACATGGACTAAACTGCTCATGTCAGATCTTGATAACACTAGAAGCTTTTTGCTCATTAAAATGGCTTTTTTCTCTATTTCAAGATGTCCTTCTGATAAAATTGTCTTTTATTCTGCTAATATGACCATTTTGTTGCAATTAAACAAAAAGTCTTGTAGTCTGGCCCTAATACTCTGTCATTTAACTCACAGAAGAGCTGATTGAAAAAAAAAAGGTACTTTCTGAAAACATTTTCTATCATTTGTAATTTCTATTTTTAGAAAAAAAAAAATCAATTAAATCAGATGTAGTATTTTTATGTCAAATTGCACATGTTAAGTGGATACCATAACATGTCTAGGAAAGCTGAACTACGTCTCCTCTAACCTGACTTTTAAACATGTCCTGTGGATGGATGCAGCTGACACACACGGCGCTGACTTGGAGACAGACGTGAGAGTCTGACACTCCTGAACACTGTATGATATTTATGTGTGGAGATGCTGCCAGCGCCGTTTCCTCTCTGCTGCTCTGTTGCAGCTGCTCACCCTGACTGTTATCTGGCTTCATTTGGCAGCGTTACCTTGGATACACCGATGAACAGGAAGTTCATGCCTGATGCAGACTGCAGCTCGTGGACGCCGCTGGAATACATTGCAGAGTAGGTACCAGATAGGCTGGGGGTTTATTTTTATTTTACAGATGGTATATGTGTATGTTTATTTAAAGGTTGATTAGATTCAAAATTGCTCCATTTGGTGTCAAATAAATATGAAACTTTTTATAGAATTGAAAGCTCAGTTTTAATTCCAGAGTTTTCTTCCTTTTTTTACAGCTTCTCCATGTTACCTTGACTTCAAACGTACTCCTCTACTAGATGTTTGTCTGAGTTTGGAATATGAAGTTCTTAATGAGCAACATGACCATTGATTTCCATTGAAATGATAAAATAACTTGCCTGATCAAACTAAGATGAAAAGAGTAGACTTTATTAGACCTTCAGAAAAGCCTCCATGTTTAAACCTGTGATATTATTCAGGTTCAGCTTGGCTCCTTTGCATGGCTTTGGTGTCGGTGGCCCCTGCTGCTGACAGCTCAAACATGACCTCATGTCTGATTCATATTCTGTTGCATCAGGGCAGCTATGGGCACAAAAATTAAATTTCTTCCTCAGTCTTAAAGCCCCAGAGGTTCTTTAAGACTTGGGGACATTGTTTTGATTTTGTGTTCAGCTTTGATACTTTAAATCTCAAACATTTTCCTTGATCTGAGATCAATAGCTTCCTGAGCACAGCTCAAAATATTCCCGTTACACACAAGCATGACTGCATACAAGCAGGGAATTACAATTTCATATAAAGATCTGAGTTACATCAAGGCTTTAGAAAAGCACTAGTTCCTATACATATTATTTCATTTTCCGTCTGCATAGCCCAAGTGAGCTTACTGTGATGAGACAATGTCTCTGGCAGAGGAAATAATTCTGATTCCGTCTATTACAGCAAGTAATGAATGTCCTGAATCACACTGCCACCAGCATGTTTGCCTTCAGCTATAATTTTCTTTTTCTAAAGTGGTTTTAGAAAATTTGTGGTAAATTTGTGAGATTTACTCACAAATTTACTAGTATACTCATTTTCATCAATATGTCTTTACACTGCATCCACAGGCCATGCCCTGCACCACAATCTGGCAAAATTGTAATCGATTTTATTTTTGCCAGACGCCAGAACAACTTTAAAATCAATCTACAAAGATCCCAACGCGCCACCAGGAAAATACATGAGCACAACATCCGTATTTTAAAAGAACTCACCAAGACGGCATTTTCTCAAAATCCTTTCAACGTTAGTGAATAAATGGGCATATTTAAACGTATTCCTGTCAAAATACATCATTTATTGCTATGCATGTAACATAATACAAACAAAACATTTTGTTCTGAAACCTGGAAGGTAAATTTCTCTTGCTCAAATTGTTGTAGGAGCATTGGCCATTCAGGCGATATGAGAGAGCAATGGTTAATAGTTAATAGCTCAAACGTAGTTAATTTTGGAAGTTGTGAATTACCGTATTTTATATGACAACACCCTTCCTTTGTATCACTGCAGTCTCACACGCTTCTCAGGACACTTGCAGCAGAACCACATGCAGTATAAATCCAGGCTTAGAGATCACTTTTTTTTTCCTTTTTATTTCTTTTTTTTGGAAAAATGCAGCATGTCTGAAAGAAATTGTAAACAAACATCTATTAATACATGTCTTTGTAATGGAGATTCCATAAATAAATCCCACCAAATAACTCCAGATCAAATTGGTCTGTAATGTTGTTATATTTGGTGCAGAACATCACAACATAATTTTATGAAGATGCATTTAAAATCAGAATGTAATTCTCTTCTGTTTGTTTACAGCAACTGAGAGCAATGTTCTTATGAATTTCATCATCCCTCTGTTGATTGAATGCTAAACTTGAATGTTAGCTGTGGAGGGAGTTAAACTGTTTAGAGGAAGGGCAGAAATAAACCGTCTGAGTACATGATTTCCTCCTGTTTTCATTAAGATTATGATTGTAAGTAAAATGTACACAATTCTGACTAAATGTCATGTTTGGTTCTGGATGTGGGGAGGTGTAAGGGGTGATCTGTGTTGAGCAAAGGGAGATTAGATGGGATTGGATTCACTTTGATAATCTCTGAGGAAACAGATGATGGTCTGTCCAGGACCAAAATAGAACCAATCTCCATGACCGGAGATGACGCAGGAAAGTGTTGATGTATTGTTGCCTCTGGTCACATTTCACCGATAACATCTGAGAGCAGTTATTTATTTAACACCATTTTCCTGCTAAAATTTGCTGTTGTGTGATAAATCATTTGTATATTGTAACTGCAAAGGTGCCTTAAGCAGCCTGTTTGTTCTGGAACAATCATTGCTCATCTCAGTCATCATTTGAGGCGATCTGGTTGTTTTTTTTTATGGTGAATTCAGTGATCATGTGGGAAAATTGGATTTTTATTTTCCGACTGGCTGGTCAGCGATCAGGGCCAGTCGAGTGTAAAATGACCAGATTGTAGTCACCGGCAGATTTATTTCTCCATTGCTAAATAATACATATGTGTACAAATTCACTTATTTAAGCACAATATGAAACCTGATGAAAATGTGCACTTTAGAACAAACCATGTAAAAGAAATTCATGGGTAAAGTCGGCTATAACGAAATTAGATTCAGATATTTTTGTGTCAAACTTTCCAGAAATTTCAAGAAATTGCACGTTGAGAGGAGGATGCCTAATAATAACCAAACATGCAACTCATAAATTATTGTTTTGGTGCCTTGACTGCTCCAGCAAACTTGTTTTTATTTATTTATTTTCATGCAGAATGTTCTTTGGCTGGGCCACAGGGGAGAACCGACCCGCTTCGGGAAGCCTGATGCAGCTTCTGACCTCCGGAGGAGAAACTCAGGCTGTGGCTGCTCAGTAGAGGACAGGGCAGAACTGTGGAGGTGGTGGTGGGGTTGGTAGCGCAGGGAGAGAGGTAGCAAGGACAGGCTGGATGCTGAAATGAGGAGCAGCAGCACAATAACTGCAGACAGAAGAGCAGGAGGAGGGAGGAGAATGTGAGGGCATAATGAGGAGAGAAAATGACACACAGTGGATGGCCTCATGGGTTTAATGTGAAGGAAGGGATGGGAGGGGGCTTCCTTTGCAAATACAGCCACACAGCGCCATCTACTGTTCTGTAACAGGTGATCCAACTGTATTAATCTGCATTAATGGAATAACAGTATTGACCAATGAACCATCAAGACTTAATCAGAGTATTCAATTTCATTTAGAGGAGCAGTGATGTGAAATTGTGCTAAATTAGATATATTACATTATTACATAGTCATATACTTGAGGCTCATTTGGGGAGGGAGTGGGGGACGTCTGTGAAGTCTTACTATTTGGATTTTAACTGCAACGGATGTCAAAACAGTTTTAAAAATGCTGAAAATTCAGGAGAATTTCACTATAATCCCCACTTTCTTCTAAATGTGTGTGTTCTTGTCTTTCCACCGTTACATGTGAGGTGTGTGGAGCCTTTAGTTCACACTCTTCACTGTAAATCCTGTCCGCCAGACAAACTCAACGTAAGCCGCCATCTGCTTCCAGATGAACAATACCTGTAAAAGTGGAGTGGCCTTATTTTCTATGTAGCTTTTGAGATTTAAAGTGTCCCTTAAGTCATTGGTGGAAAAGGTGCTCTGATCCGCTTGTGAGTTTTCTAAGTGTTGTCTTGTAACTGTGAAAATTCACAATAAACTGGTTAAAAACTTCAAATTCTTTCTCAGAAACATTTTTTGTAGGTCTTTGAACAAGAGAGATTTTATGACTTGCATCTTTTTTTCACATGAATCTCTATAAGGTAATATAGTACTTCTCAAAAAGCCAGTCCCAGAAAAGTAAATAATAAAAAAAAAATTATACCATAAAAAAATGCTAGTCCCTGGGAAGCTGTGTAAAACGGCTTAAAATAAATTATTTTTACTGCAGTAGCATAAACTATCCAAGTGGATTTATTCAGGGGTGAGAAATGAATCTCACATTATGAAGCTTTTGTTTTAAACTGAAATTGATGTGACAGTTTTTGATGCCTGTTAGAATCCTTTTGAATGACTAAATGATTTTTATGTATGCTCTACATTAGGTAGTTAGACTCTTACAAAGTTTAATCACTTTCAGCTTCAGTTTTATTTTACAGTAGAAATAAGAATTGGCAGAGACCCATTTATTTTATCCACTGGCCTCTGAGCTGGATAAGCATCCATTTTTATTATTCCACTATGATCAGTGAACAGGATGGTAAGGATGTGATCCTTAAATCCCTCATGTCCACCGTGGAGTGTGGTGGAGGAGGTGTGATGCTGTGGGCCTGTTTCTTTTCCAAAATTTCTATAAACTCTGTCAGAGGTGACGTATTAAAGAATTCTTTGACATAACAGATTTTAAATAGCTATCATGTGGTCTCTCCCAAAACCTAAATAAGTCATAATTAGGCCTTTCAGTAGAATAATGATCCAAAATATGTGGCCAAATTAATACAGAATAGCAGCTGACAAAATCAGCTTACTCTCATGGCCATCTTTAAATCCTACAGACAGAGAAGAGAGTCTACAAAGTACTGAACTCAAAGTTACCAATAAACCGTTCCTGTTTAAATAAAATAAAATAAAAAATAGAAAACATTCTGGGTATTTCTTAAAATTAGATTTCAGAGAGATTATGTCACTGCAGTAAAATTGTAATTTATTTTGGGATTGTTTTTTTGTGTGTATTTTTACACTGTTTGCCTATGGTGTCACTAGATGTGGTTTACACTGTTTGTCCTTTCAGAGCTACTGCACATCATCTGGACCAAAGAGGAGTTTGTGGAAAAAATGTTTCTAAATGACCTGCAGTTATTTGATAATTTAACCTCTTTAAAATCTTGAGTTATTTGGATCCAAACTTTCCGCCACAGAACAAAAGGATTTCTCTTTATGGAAGTGTCCACTAGATGGTGCTATTAAATAACTGCCAGCTTTAGGGCCAGTCTGTGATTTTCAGTGCTGCTCATATTAATCAAATGGATAGAGTTACCATTTGGATCTGAATATGCATGGCCATGCGCGTGTTGTATAAAAATAACTTACAGAAGGACCCTTTAGCATCACTCTGCTGTGCACAACTGATTGCTAAGCATCCAGGCCTTTCACCTCAGCAAATGCAAATCTCCACAGCGGCAACATCTGGGAAGGCATCAATTTAAAAACTTGGATTATGAGGAACAGATTATCCGACAGCCTCATTCCTCTTTGCGCAAAATATTGTTGCTTAACCATCCGATATTTTCTCCCTCAGCGTTAAACACATAAATAGAGTGAGAGGCAGCTGCTGGGCTTTAGACTTAAACTCAACTATTTCTCCTGGCTGGCCCCTGTTCCAGGGGACTATATGGCTTTTGACGAGCACACTGCAATAAATCACCATGCTGGGGATTAATAGGAAAGTGCAAAGCGCCTCAGCTCACTGTAGCTGATATGTATTTATTCTAGGTGGCGTAGCAATTCATCTCACTGTGTGTACATCATGTGTGTGTGTATTTACCTGCAGGTGTGTGTTTGTGTGTGTGTGTGAGGGGCCCCAGGCTAGTTCAACACGTCTATGCATACATTACCTCCCATGATGCCAGCACTATAGAGTGATTGCCCATGGGGATCGCGTCAATGTTTATCACAGAAAGTGTTTTAGCTGATCAAAGATTACAGCTGAGACGGAGCATGTTGTTTCTGTTTCAGCAGGGGCAGATAAGTTGTCACCCAGCGCCACACATGCTATTGTTTTGTGTGCTGTAACCTATGAGATGTGAATCACTGTGTGCTACAGGTGCATTGGTGTGCTACAGGGGTTATGCAGCAAAGCACTTTCTAAATGTTATCATTTTATTTCACTGAAATATTTTATCTGTTGGTGACTGAAAATATAAAAATTTACAAATTAGTTAATTTATGACAATTGATAATGTAAGATATTTGATCAACAAGACCCTTAAAATACAGTAGAGAGTAGGAACTGGACATATTTTGAATTATTACTCATTGGTATTTCAACTATAAAAATCAGCAAAGTATTGTGTGTAAAGACATTCATCTGACCCTCGGAGACTTGATTCATGAGCTATAGTGCATTTCTTACTTTGTCACAGCTAGCTGTGTAGTTCCTCTACCATTAAAATATTTCTATTAGCTTTGATATGTCATCAAACTGAAAAGATGATCTATGCATCATAAAGCATGCAGTCAAAGTGGCCGCTCCTTACTCACCACCACTCAAATTTGAAAATGAGTTACCATAGTAACTCATCTTATATCTGTGCAGTTTCAGGGAGTTTTGTTAAATAAAATGAAGATAGAGTGGGGGTATTTATTTTTGTTGCATTTTGCAGTTTTTGTCACTAGATGTCACTACAACAACCCAACACACTAGATCTTCTCATCTTAAACTTCTGGTTTTGATCTGGATCAGAGAAAGTCAGTCTGCACACAGTCCAAAGAGCATAAAATTGCAGGATTGGACACATATTAAAAGAAAGGTTCATACTTAGTCATTTTAAGGATGCTTATTGGTCCCCCAAAAAACGACAAAGACCCAGACATTATCATCAATCAATAAAATCCCCCCAGGCTGAACATGAAAACTGGACATTATGCTGCTAACACTTAGCTTTCGTCAACAACTCAGGCGGAAGTGAGAGCGCTGCACAACGCAAGTAATAACCCGGCCCTTAACAGGGTGCATTAAATAATATAACATAAATTAACGAAGCTCCGAGGCAGATAAATTTTCCTTGTGGAATTTTAATTATCGAGGTACTCGAATCACTTGAGGAATCGTTTCAGCCCTAATCTGATGACTACTGAGGAAACTGAATGACCAGATTATTCCATCTATGGATACTTTGTTCCTTAATGTGACGGGCGTATTCTAAAATTACAATGCAAGAATATACTGGGCTCAAACTGGGAGACGTAATGTTCTCTGATGGATCAGCCACCACAGAGTCAGGACTTTAACCCCATGGAGAATATTTGGGATGTGCTGGAGACGTCTTTGCTCAGTTGTCAAATTCTCCCATCATTACTGCAAGATGTTGGTGAAAAAGGAATGCAACTCTGGATGTAAATAAATCTGACATCGCAGAAGCTTATTAAATTAACACCACAGAAAATGCATTCCATTATCAAAGCTAAACGAGGTCCAATGAAATATTGTTTTTAGTGGCAATATTTTTTGAGTCAGGCAATTAATACATTTAATTTGTTTATTTTTCTCACTCAAATAATTTTTACTTATCTTGAAAATATATGCAAACGCAAACAAATTCCTAAAAGTAAAACTGTTTCGCAACCTTAGTTACCATTTCAGTTCATCTGTCGTTTTCCATGTGAAACCATATGATAGATTATTCTGCACACAGAGAGAACCTGTGATCGCATTAGCTTTATTGACAGTGAACTGAGGCTTTCAAGCACAGACTGCCTCTGTGATTCAATTCATTGTGTGAAGCAGAGAGAAGAGCAGCGTCCAGTCCTGCTTAGATGAAACCCCTTGAGGTGAATTTCCTGATTAAAGCCCGTCTCCTCCCATCCCCCTCCTGCAGCCCCCTGCAGTTCTGTAAGTCTGAATCTGTAAATCTGTGACAAGCATGTTCACACAAATACATATAAGTTACCTGCACCTGCTCAGTGTTTTTCTGTGTAGAGCATTTGCATAAACTATTATGTAGATTGCAGATATCCTTGTAAGTATTGCATTAGTTATATCTGTACCCGACATACTTTCTGGCATTTATGAAGCCAAAGTTTTGCCTACATAAAAAAAAATCAGCTCACCTGTGCGACTTTGCTTTTTTCACTATTTTTTTTTTTTGCTTTTCTCAACCTTCAATATTACTTGCATGTGCACTTTTTGTCCTTGTGCCATATTTTTACATTTGCACGTTGCCTGCATGAATGCGTACATCTATGCATGTTTCCAGAGTTTATGTCTGAGGTGGCACGTTGCCATGTGGAAGCTATTCAGACCTGGAGCTGTTGTGAACATAGTAGGTAAGACCAGATGGTAGTGGTTAGCCCTTGGCCGCTCTAGGTAACCTGACCTGCTGGGGAGGACCCTTTTGCCTCCCGAGGTCCAGCCGGCACATGTGTTGCGTGAGAGTAAGCCACCCAAAACCCAAGAACAGCCTCTCAACTTCCTGAATGCCTCTTCTCAGAGCTGAGATTGTTTTTTTAAAGGAAAGATTTAAAACAACAAAGTGAAACAGGATCAGACAGCAGGAGTTCAGAGATGGGATCACTCCCTGACTTGAACTGTTTATGTTTTTAGAAAATGGTTAGGAATAAGTACACATTTCTATATAACCAGTTATACACTTCCATATATAAAAGAGGCAGAATATTTATATTGGTACATATTTTTTTGTGTGTATACATATATATTGTATATACTGTATATATACATAATATATACTTTATATATAAATGAGCTGTAGTTGCAGGTACTAATTGTGTGGACACCTAAATTTGAATGTGCTTCTAATTCTGAAATTTCATGCAAAGATAGATCAGTTAATAAATTAACACAGAAATCTTTCACCACTGACAGCTTGCCAACATTTAAACAAAACATTATTTATGCATTTTGCAGAAAGGCTATACTTATTGGTGTATTTTTTATTTTTGGAAATTACAGTAAAAGTGAATTGTGTGATACTGTATTCTTAAAACTTCACTATGTAACTTTTATTTTAAAAAATATTATTTTTACATGATAGTATAGTAATCTGTGAAAAGATCAAGCTCCTCTACCTTCTCCCAGTGCTTCCAGTACTAACTGCAGAAATACACGACTCCCCTTGGCTCTCTGCTACACTACAGCGTCTTTCTGACAGTACAGACTGGCAAGAATGCTGCGTGAGACCTTTCTAGATAAAAAAAAAAAAAATGAGTCAAATGTAGAGCTGGACAATATGGCTGAAAAATGTATCATGATATAAGGGTTTCATATCAGTCAATATTGATAATTATTAATTAGCTTCTTTTTTTTTAAATATCTGAAATACTGCCAAACTAGTCACATGATCTTTCCAGTCACCAGTTGAGAAATATGCTGCTATGCATATTACTCAGCATGTTGTTGCTGGCTTACCAAAGAGTGAGTGAATTAGTTGATTCCACTAAGCTGAGAGGCTGAGCAGGTAAAGCATTTCCTCTGCACCAAATCTGCAGGTGCTAATTGCATGGACAATTGGCATGCAGTTAGCATGCTAATTAGCATGCATTGTGCGGTGCTTCATAGCTTAGTGAAATTACTGAACATTCTATTAGACATGTTTTCTATGACATTTCTGTTGCAGTCACACATCTATCGCAATATATATTGTTATTGATTTATTGTCCATCCCAAGTCGAATGAGTCGATAACTCATATTGTCGCTTTTTGAAACACCGGGATGTGATATATGATCTTGAAGTTTTAAGGAGGGCCTCTTCATGTTTGAGCCTGTTGTTCTCTGTTGATTATGTAATAATAACCTTCTGTCTTTGATCACATTATGGAATCTGTTTTGTTTGTGTCTGGAAATACAACTGCTACCTACTATAGCTGAAAATTGCTCCAATTTGCTTTACTTGATGAGTGTATATAGTCCAGTCTGCTTTGTGAATCTAAAAATTGTCAGATTTCCCCTTTTTTATTGTGCTCCCATAAGTGTATAGTGTGTTTCACATGCTGCTTGACCCCTTTAAAGTGAGAAACTTTATCTTAAATTTAATTACATCTCACAAATGTAAAATTTAGTTGGACTAAACAATTACTATTTTGTTTATTTTTGAATATGATCCACATTTTAAAATGTCCTTTTTTTTCTGAGCAGTTTGAAGAAGGGATAGGTAGATGAGCCTTTGTCTGCAGCTGATTTATTATTTTGTAAATCAGGAGCACGGCCCAATGGGAACACAACCAAGCTCCCAAACCACTAACTAATAAAACATGGGAATAGTGGAGTAACAGGAGGGCTGCATTTTAATCATTTTCCTAAAAAAATAAAGGAAGGAAGGCGGGGTTAGTGACAATATGCCTTGTCTCTCTTCAGTCTTCTGTTTATCTGATTGATTTTATTCAGATAATCCATTAAAATTAAAGTCTTTTATCAAATAATGACAATAATGATTAAAAATCCGCTCATCTGTCTAATTAAAATTCTTGCTATGTATAATTACAGAGGATTTTTTGTTGATCAGTGCTAATTCACTTGGTTTTTGAAGATCAGAATTTGAAAAATTTCCAAATCTCAACAATAGTCATCTCTTCTTTCCATTATCTACATGTATGCATTAGATGGCATAAATGCCTGATTTAAATTTGCTGTTTTAAGCCCTGATTTAAACAGCAAATTTAAATATAGCTAATTCTTTTCATTATTTAAATGAAAAGATAATTTAAATGATCTTTTCATATCACTGCTTTTATTGTGAAACCTTTCGGTCAAGTATTTGGCCTTTTTTGGTCGATTACAGGAGCTGTTTTACTACAATAACTTTTTAAATTCAAACTAGATCTGATTTTATATGAATATTCAGAAAGTTATCAAGAAGAGAAACAACTGTAGAAAACTTCAAGCTCATATAGAAGAGAGCATTGAAGAAAATAAGGAGGAAGTACCCTAGTACAGAAACTAACAGCATTATCTGTTTATATTAGGCATTATTATTATTTTCTCGCAGCCCTCTTTAAAATCTGATAAGTTGAACGTTTTCCTTTTTTAGGAATATTAAGCAGAAATTTGAACTTATACTGTATTTAAACTTTTGCAGCCAATATTAGACACTAGATGTTAAAATCTAAGTTACACACAAAGTGATGGAAAGCAGATAAAAGATTTGTAACCTTTTTTTCTTTTATTTCCAGTTTATTTAAAGTAATAATGGCGTAAATAATAAGATCCACACAATGAAGACAAATGCTGCCTTCTTTTATTAACACAGTGTTTTATTTCCACCCAGCCTGGCCTCTAGATGGCACTAAGTCATAAGTGAACGTGAACTGGACGGCAGCATAATTAAAACGTGAGTGATAAGTTTTTGCTTTAATTAAATGCCCCCCTGAGCCTATAACTCAGCACGCAGGGTCGGCGTGGATAGAAAATTTATTTTTCAACAGCAGGTCCAGTGTCTCTTAAGATCAAGGCAACTCGAGATGCTTCTCACTGAACGGCTGTTCAGTGAGAGGTGAACCTCTGCTTGGCAAATCCATGTCAATGAATAAATGATGGGCCGATGGAAATAACCTGCTCCAGCTATTCTTTTAATTAAAACATAAAAGAGGAGCTGCAACAGAAATTATATGCTGAAAAGCTGAAATGTACTCACACACTAAGGACAACAGATATGTTTGATTAATGCTGTGTGAGGATGAGTTAATCTGGTTTGTCAGGAATGTCACTTTTGCTGATAAGATAGACTGACAGAAACGTCTTGGTTTGCACACATTTTTTTCAAACCTCCACTCGACCAAATATTCAGCTGCAGTTTTCTGAGAACTCGCTGTCCTTGCAGACAGGTGGTAGTCGTGTGTTTACAGCAGCTCTCAGGTAGAGGCTTGGAGAATTTGTTTTTAACTGGTTTTGCTGCTAATTACAGATCTGAGTTCCAAAACCCCTGAACTCTCTATTATCAATATTTACTGTTCATACTTGACAACTTTATTGCATAGCTCTTTCTTCTCTGTCCCCGTGTAATATTACATCTTTGAAACAGTCGGGGTTATTTAATAAGTCTTAACACTTGGTGCCAGATTTAAATATTTCTGTTATTGGTTTATGGTGTTCCTGTTAAAAGTCTATGATGAATGAAGAGAAACTTTTTATGCAGTTAGTCTATGAACAGGAAAAAAGCTTTCATTTTTACCAATAATTAAACAAAAGTCTATCTCTGGTAAATCAGATCAGTAGCACCATTTTATTCTATTTTGCACTAAATGCTTTAAAATGTTTTTTTGTTTTTTTTTTTACTTATCAAGATAAGAGTGACAAATCTATATATATTGTAAAACTGTTTCTCAAAGTGTCTATTATTATAAATAAGGATTTTTTTTTTTTCCTTTTTCAAAAATAATTTCTAACCAAATTTAATTATATTTTAATTTAGATCTGTCATTTAAAAACTGAGAAAATTGAATCGTCTCTACAAACCAATTACACATTGTACTAATCCTAATTCAGTCTCATGTTCAGATTAACTTGTGTTTTACTTTATTTATTCGCTATTTGGTTCAGTTTAAATAACAAATCAATAAAATCAGTTTTCCTACAGCCAACAGGGCAGAACAGGGACTGAGAGATAAAAGACAAACATTAAAATAAACTCAGCTCGCACCATGTAGCTTAAAGACTTCTTGATGAAACATTTTGTTCTTAAATATTTTGCAGCTACATTGATTAAAAAGTGAATTTTTTCTAAATTACTATGCTATAGATTATTAAAAACTAAATTATCACAATCACACCAAACATTCACACAAAAATGCAGTCAATCCCTCCCCTCTTGTCCCCCCGCCCCAGAAACCATATGTCACGAGCTGCTCCAGTCAGGGGCCCAGGGCCTCAGGGTATCTGCTACAACACTGACTTCTTTTATTGTATTTTTTTAGCTCCTACTGCGAAACAACAATCATTTCTTTGTCACACATTTTAACCCTTGATTCTGGGAACTGTTACATTCTCATCTGATGATGACTTGCAGCATTCACGGTTCATTGATGGAAGCTCCTTCTTGTATTCTTCTTATTTTTATAATTTTGCAAAATGTAAAAGCTAAATGCTTCTGGCCATGCTGAGTTGAAGAGATGACAACTAGAACAATGAGAAGGGATGAATGCAGGCTGACATTAAAGGTAATAGCCAAGTTATTTAGGACTGCAGCGAGGGTGGGAGAAACTAAGAAGTGCAGTCATCATATATGACTCACCTAATCACATCTGCTACTTCTCAGGCCTAAATTATCTGACCTTTTTACCTCAAAATCTTTCAAAAATGATGTACAATATGACATATTGTAGTGCCATGTTCTGCTATGAGGAGGTAAATAGGTTTATTGATGTGTGTACATCTAATATGTGCAAGTTTAAATGCAAAATGCATTTAAACTTGTGTATTTGTGTTGTGTATTTAATAACAATGTAAAATTGCTCAGCAAAATTTAGAATTAATCTATGTACCAAAAAAAACCTTAATAGTTTTTTTTGCTTCTTTTACAGAACTCTTGACATTTTGTGCTATGTGCATATTTATCTATCTTATTATCTTTATAGGTTTTTGTAAGATCTGATTAAATTTTAAGATCTGAAAATAGTGAATTTCTAAGTTTGGTCAAAAGAAGTAAACAATTTAAATTAATCCCAGCTGTTCTGTGACGGCCTCAAAAGTTTGCTAGGGAAGTTTAGAGGACAACCAACATCACAATGACCAAGAAACACAGCAGGCAAATCAGGAAGAAGATTGTGGTGAATTATGAAGACAGTTTTAAGGTATCAATCAATATTTTACCTTTTGGTCATCTCAAGGAACAATAAGGGGCTAATTGTCCGAATTGGAAAGAATATGGCACAGCAAACCTGCCAAAACGGGCATCCTCCTATTCTGACAGGACAACATTAGTCAAAGAAGCAGCTCAAAATCCCAATTTAAGTGGAAGATTCACAATTAAGGTGAGAGAATCTGTCAACTCCACAACTCTTAGTCATGCACTCCAAAAATCTGGTTTTAATGCAAGACTGTTGAGAAGAAACCAGTTGTTAAAGAAAAGCCATAAAAAGTCAAATGCTTCTAGGGTGTGCCAAAAGCCACAGGAAATCAGTGGAAGAAGGTGCTATGGCCAGGCAAGGAAAGGCAGTTTTATTTGTGTCGCACATTTTCTGCAACTTAATGTGCCACAGACTGCAGTTAACGATGTTCCAGTTGTTATTAATCAAAGGCAGCTCTAAACAAATGGGTTTGTAGTCTTGATTTAAAGGAACTCAGTGTTTTAGCGTTTTTTGCAGTTTTCTGGAAGTTTGTTCCAGATTGGAGGAGCATAAAAACCGAATGTTGCTTCTTCATGTTTGGTTCTGATTCTGGGGATGCAGAGTAGAATTAGAACCAGAAGGCCTGAGTGGTTGGAAGGTTGCTGGGAAGACAATTTAGTGATTTGTAAACTAGCAAAAGTATTTTAAAGTCTATTCTCTAAGCTACAGTGAATGACTGAAGGGACTTTAGAGCTGGGGTGATGTGCTCTATTTTCTTGGTTTTACTGAACAGCAACATTTACGGATTATTTTTCAGTGGTGGTTTGATAACTGCTGTCTTTATTACCTAGGGAAAAACACCTGATAAGAGGGATGAGTGTACTATTTGAATCAAGTTGGACGCTATGATATCAAGACAGCAGGATTAAGAGCTTAATTGATGTATAGATTCTTCAAAGTGTTTCTAATCCCTACGGTGGCCCTGAGGTGCAAACCACTTCATCAAATTCAAAAACACAACAACATTACCGAAGCACAATTACAAAAACGCTACAACATTAACGAACAAAATGGAAAGGGTATGTCCCAGTTGGAGACCTGAGAAATCGCTGATTGGACAATAGGCATGAATAGGTATGCGACGTAATCTTTCAGGATTGGCTAATCTGGTTACTATTTCTGTTGCAATAGTAACAGAAATTACTGTTTCTGTTACTGCCAAAACGTGACGCTCTCCAGTGTCACTTGTTTTACTTCTACTTACATTTTTTAATATTTCTACTGCTGTTGTTTTTCATGTTCCTTCCGTGAATTTGTATGAATGTGAAGATGTTTCTAATTTCCAAGTGTCAGAAGGTTCAACAACATCAGAGTGGGCAGATATGTCAGGCTAGCAGTCAAATCGAGGTCGTTGGGGGTTGGGGGGTACATTTGTGTGTGCATGTGGTTTTTACGACACACTGGAGGAACGATGTGACCGAACAGAGAGTTTCCATAGAAGCAACAGGATCCAACCAAGATAAGCCTCTTGGGACGCAGGCAGTCATCTCTCTGAGGGCGGATTATCTGCACACTTCTCCCTCCGCCTACTGTACACACATTTGTCCATATGACTTCATTTCTGTCTTCTTGCCCGTTTTCTGCTGTTGACTTTCCAGGATGCTGCCTCATGTAAAGCAACTGATCCAAAATGATCAGATTTTGGATTTTCATCTAAGCCTACAGTTTTTGCACAAACATAGTCTGCTCAGTCCAGTCCTGCAACACATCTGGTTTCCATTTACTTCCTGGTTTTTCAGAAAAATAAGGGTTGCTGGTGGGGTCAGAAATATATATTTTTTCTGCATTTACTGTGTTTAAAAATTAAGTTAGAGACTTAGAAAGTTGAGAGATGACCAGCATCAAATTAGAAGAGCTTTTGAACTGTGATGCTTAAAGTGAGACACAGTTGAAAAGAAAAAATAAACATCTGTACAGTTGGAAGTTGACATTTTTGTGTAATTAACAATATCCTAAAAGGACAATTGCACCTAAAACTCTCTGTATAATTTCTCTACAATTGCCCCAAAACCTTTCTGTTTGTTTTGCACAAAAAATTAAAATGAGGCACAAAGACACACTTAAATAAATGAAGAAACAAATGACATGAACCTCAGACTGGATTTAAACGAAAAACCAAATATTTAAGAAAAAAAAAAAGAAAAGAAATGATGGTTCAGGCTGTACATTTTACTGGGCCTTTCAAAAGTATTTTTGTCTGTTGAACTTTTTCACATTTTGTCAGATTGCAACAACTAAATTCAACTAAACTCAAAACTTCTCCTCGCATTCAGGACCAAACATTTTCTGCTTGCTTCTGGAACAAAAATGCACCCCTGCTGCAAGGAAACAAACACACCCTGTACAATACTTTCATTCTATTGGCTGAGAGGTTGCCAGGCGACGGTGCCAAAAGGCGGGTTCAAAAGCAAACAGATTGTTTCGTAAGTGAGCACGAGGAGAAAGGTTTGAGTAAACATTACAAGTCTTGAGAAGAAAGAAAGACATAAAGTCCTGCTTTCAAAATGAAAACGTAAGCAAAAGTATTAAAAGTTTAGAGAACAAAAGACATGTAATCCTGCTTTCAGACTGAAAATGTGTGCGCTAGTGTTATGGCAGAAAAATTTCCTCATATACTCACAGTAACAACATTTTAATTTTCTAAATCTATTTTTGTTTTACATTTAAAACCAAGAATCTTAACATGTAAGGAACAATTTGAAATGTCCCAATTTCCAATAAATATTTGATTCTGATTCAAAATAAGAGGTTTGTCATCAATAATTTTGACTTTTCAAAATCTTTTAAAACATAGAAAAAGTTTTTTTGAAAAAAACTTGTAGTGTAATTATTTATTACGTTGTAATAAATAATTACATAATTGTAAAAACTACAGCATGAAAATACAGTAAGGTGGCTGGGTTTTGAAAATTCAGCTCTTTACTGTGATCTGAAATTAATAAGGAAAGTACATGGGATGTGATTGGACCACTGGATCACGTGCGGAAATTTACAGCTGTACTGTAAATTTTTAATGTACAGTTGCATTGTGGGATACGTACCGGCTGGAGGCGAATGTTCACATGTTAGAGGGCGGGCCAACAATGACTTTCACCGGGTAAGTACTTTTTAAAAAACATTGTATTGCAGCTTTGTGTTTGTGTACGAAAATATATTTAATGTGTTTGTATTGAGCTACTCTCGCTTGTTTGCTACAGCTAACTTCGGTTATCTCTCAGCTAGCATTATGTGCAACACAACTGCTTTTTAGTTCAGTTCATCTAGAATATGCAGATGGCTATATTCTGGTCTTTTTGCAGAAGTTGTTTGATGGTAGGATGCCTCAATTGTTTTTTTTTTTAATTATTATTTTCTCTCGCACATAGGACTGTCAGCGTTAATGCACGCGATTAACCTGAACATTTTAAGGCGTTAATATTACATAACGCAGATCAGTTGAACCATCTATTTTGACGTCAAAGCCTCTCTCCCGCGGAGGGTTATCTAGTTCACAGCAGCACGTTATACACAGGGGCTACGAACAGTGAAATACAGGAAAAACAACAGCTGAAGAGTTGAACAGCAACAAGAGTTGAACAGTTTCTAATTTCTTGTGTTGGGTCTTTAGCCAACTTTGTGCACATCTAGTTTACTAGCCCTCAATTTCACGTGCACGAATAACACCGGTCTTTGCCAGCTGGATGAGGACAATATAGTGCCACCTCATCACAGGAAATGAATGTAGAGGAACATTTCTAAACCAGTGTTTAAAACAAACTGACTTTCTATAAACCTTCCTGAATATAGAAACCTGGAAAACTAAGAATCTTCAGAGATGGTTGGTTTGAGACAAAACATTTTTTGAGAATTTGTATGTTTGATATGGGCTTCATGTTGCCTTTGGAGGTATCTTAAAAGGGTGAGGCATCCAAGAACTAGAAAATAAAATAGATCTAATAAAGTAGATCTTATCTATCAGTTGGCTCCTGAACAAGTTTGGTACCACTTGTATGCATGTGTAGTGGAGTAAGTTTCTCTTGGTTGCTGTTGAGTATGGGAGGTTACAAAAGCAAGATCATTCCTTGGATTTTAAATTATTGGCGTGCAGCAAGAGGGGTTTGCATAGTTGTGTGCATATTTATATTTCAAGCTTACAAAGTTAGGCATAGTGATTAAATATTGCTGTTGCAAAATACTATATTTTGTTTTGCTTCAGTTAGTTAGATTTAAATTGACAATAAAATAAAGCGATTTTAAAATATATGCATATATATTTTTAATTAAAAAAATAAAACATTTTTTGAGAATTTGGTAAATTAAGTTGCAAGTTCACATTTAAACTTTTAAAAGCTAGCAAAGTATGCAGTTCCATGAACTACTGTAAAATGACCACTTTTTGTAATTCTACAGGACTACTGTAATTTTATTATGATTAAAATGTGATGAAATCACAGTAACTATGTTATATAATTACTGTGCCAGTTTAAAGAAATTACAGTAACACTAATCAAATTACAGAAATATAGTAATAAAAAATTACAGTAAAACTGCAATAAAATCACAGTAAAACTGTAATAGAATTACAGTAAGGCTACTGTAAAAAAAAATACGGTAAGGCTACTGTAAAACAAAAAAATACGGTAAGGTTACTGTAAAAAAAAAATATGGTAAGGTTACTGTAAAAAAAAAAATACAGTAAAGTTACTGTAAAGTTACTGTAATTTCTTTACCGTAAAAATTACAGTAACTGGCTGGCAACCCTGCTGCCAGTAAGTTACTGTAAATTCTACAGTGACTTTTTTTTTACAGCGTAGTCAACAAATAAGAAATTATTGTTTATATATTTAGTCACAGATGCTAAACTTCAGCTGTTGGAGACTCTTTTTGAGCACAGCTATTTTCCCTCTTTATGTTTTTTAAATGAGGCCTTTCTTTGAATCATTTCAGAGCAGCCCTCATTCTTCATTACCCATGTTAATTTATGCAGCAGAATATCCAGCTAATACAATTTTTGAATATATAAGTGTGTCCTGGGCTGCGGTAACGAGATACACCAATAATAATATGCAAATTCTGTAAATTATTAAGTAAGGCATGACTGAGGATTTAGTAGGTTGTGTGTTTATCTCAAAAGAAAAGAAAAGAAAAGAAAAGGCATACATTTTTCAGAGTGCATCTTCTGCCCTGTCCAATAATAGATTTAATCAAACATCAAAATCAATAATTCAAGTGCTTTAGTGCTGATAGGTGTATGTTTGGGGAACAGGGAAGTCACATGTGTCATTTACCAGATCCAAGCACAATCTTGTGGTGTGTTTTGTTGAATCAGTTTTTACCAAAACTCATAATTGATCTAAAACCAATACAGTTCATTAACTTCTCACTTGGATGTTTTACTAAATGTATATTTTAGTTGCTCAGACTTTATCATGAGCTGTTAGGGGACATCAGCTAGTTTCATAGCTCTGTGTGTAGTTTACGGAGATCTCGGAAAAAGAAAATCATTTTACAACAAATATATATATATATATATATATATATTTTCTCTTCCTCTCTCTTCTTCTCCATTTCCCTGCCTCATTTGCAATGATTATGTTATCAGGGCAGCCAGGCAAAAGGGTGGAGCAACCATAATTTCAGAGCGGGATTAGGCAGAAATAACGAGGTCACCAAGTTACAGTTGCCATGGCAACGAAACATCCAAGAACACAGGATGCCATTGCTTGACAAAAAAATGGAAGAAACAAGGCCCAGGATTTTTCTTCTGTGTCTATCTCAGCTTCTGTCTTCATTTTCTTCCCTCTATCTTTCTGTCTGCCGTGTTCATCCTCTCCTCCCTGCATCTTTCTGTTTTTTTCTTTTTTTAGGCTTTAGGGAACAAAGGGGAGCAGTTCACTTCCACCCTCTCTTGTTTTCTGAACCCTTTTATTTCTGAGCATATACAGAATAATAAATACATTGTTGAGCACATTTGCATTTTTCTGGCATTCATATTTGTAGGAAGACTGTTTCCTCACATTTTAGCATGACTGTGCCCGATCTGTAAACCTCACCGACACCACGTACCATTACTTCTCACTTCTTTAAGAAGAAAATAAGTTCTGGAAGGTTGTCTGGAAAAGTGGAGAAATGAGAGGGAGAAACTTTTAACATGACAAATGTATTTGTTGATCTGTCCGAAACATCAGTTCTGGACAAAGTTTGAGAGAAGCTTTAGACTTGAATTCAAACCGATATCCATCCCCATGTCACCCCTGGCTCCTGGTAAATCTCATGCCTAGCAAACCAACTCAACACCTGGAAATAGCGCCTGGCACAGAGCTGTAATTCTGAACCACTATTGATCGTCTTTGGGATGATGCCAATTACACAAAGCCTGGAAGAAAAAAGGCATTGTGGGAGACAGTAGATGATACAGAGATGGTGGCTGAGCCTGCGAAGGTAAACACCAGGGGTAAATTAAGCAGTGAACTGTGCTGCCTGTGTGTTGATCGTTAGAAAGTCTGCAGGATAATGAAGGTAAACCTCAGTGGACGACCACAGCTCTTACAAAAGGTGCTGAGGACAGCCTGAACACAAAGAATCAGCAGGAATTTAATATGTTTAACCTTCCTAGTTTACCTCCTATGGGGTTGTTGTGTGTCAGAATTGATAAGGAAGTTATTTATTGTTAAAGAAACAACTATTTGTTCTAATATTGACCAGTAAAAGATTTGACCATCTTTTATTCTTGGTTTTGGCACATCTGTCATATTACAATCTTCCCTTTCACACAGACAGTGCCTTGAAAAAGTAACTCATTCATAGTTTAGATACAAATTTCTTGGCTGATGTTTGATCTCTAATTTATTTGTAAAGCTTTGATCTATAGTTGCAAAGTTCAGCAGATTCTGATTTCCAAACCTTGATGAAATTTGTACAGACGCACCAATCAGATGTTTACTGGCTGATACTAGTTTCAGGTTTCTTTGGAGTTGAGAACTGCTGAAGGAATGAATCGTCGGGTGTTTGTCAGAGGTAATAATTCTGAGACCAACCAAAAATTAGAAAATTGCAAGATTTTGCCAGCGGTGTGACAGGAAACATATTTCTACCATAAATATCCATTACAGCTGTTTGTTCGGTACGCACAATACACCAAACAGCTGCAGCTGTGTTTCATGACTGAATACATGCAGATTGTTGACGTGTGGAAGTATGTGTGTAATGCAACGCTCCGTAGCACAACTTTAAAAATTAACACTAAAACAGAACAGAGAGAACTCCCAACCATCCCTGAACTCTGCTGTTTGGGAACATTAAGGTTTCTGATGCAGCTGCAGTGAAAATAAATTGGACTGAACTAAAATTTTGTCAGCGTACATATTTTCCAACTGCAATAATGTATGTTGTTCATCCTGCACTTAACCGAATTACTCACCTGAAATAACCTCAACCTGAACAGAGAAAAATAAACAAAAGTATAAATCCAGTTTTCTTGGTTTGGTTCATTTAAGAAAAAAAATAAGAAAATAAAAATAAGATTTTTTCAATATTTAAAATGCTAATCACTAAACTGGCAATAATAATTAATCCCCACATTAAATCCTCAAGTCAAATCTGATTTTCAGTCTAGGATTCTTTCTGTCTGACTCCAACTTAAAAATCAGTTTTGTAAACTGCTGACATTAAGAAAGTTGCAATACTTTAGCAATGTAGAGGCTCTCTTTGTTGCCTCCAGTTGGGTCAAAACGCTGCAGCGAGATTCATTGCTGGGACTAAAAGGCATACAAACAGTTCCCCCTGGCTTCTCTAGCTCTCTGTTAGATTCTTTATTGATTTAAAATTCTTCCTTTTCACCTTTAAAACCTTAAATGACTTGGCCCCTAAATATTTCACGGACTCATTGATGTGAAATCTACCCTCCTGACCGCTGGGATCTCAGCTAACTGTTCCCAGGTGGTGACAAATGGAGATTGAGCATTCTTCATTTGAGCCCACATTTTATAGAAGCCTCTGCAGATTTAGCTTAGGCACATCAAATCTGTGTCTGCCTTCAAAACCATCCTGTAAACTGTCCTGTTTATGAAGAACTTTGGACATTTTTTCATACTATTGTGAACATCGAAGTGAACTTACATTTTTCATTACTGTTATATCTTCTCTAACTGTGTCATAAAGAAGTGTTGCACAAGTACAATCTTTTGGAAAAATACCCTATTCAGTTATCTTCACTACAGAAAGTTAACATATCAATGTTTGTCATTTTTCCACCTAGATTTTTATAAAAAGATTATCTTAGTTGCACTTAAACAAAAAAAAAATCAATCTATTTTTTCTCATATAACAAAAATATGCTTTTTGCTTACATGAACAGTTTATTTAAAGTCAACATTAAAGTCAGCATCAATAAGACCAGAACCTGGGATTTCATCCATTCCTTTGTATTGCCTTGTTGCTGAAAATGTGCTATATAAATAAAATTACCTTACCTCACCGTGACTTTATTTCTTAATTCTCAGACAGTCCTTTGGGATGTTTTGGGTCAATGTCATGTGGCAGCATCCAATTCTGCTTTAGCTTAATTTTTTTTACATATAGTCTCCAACCCTTCATCCTCCACCATCTGAAACCCAGTAGAATAATGCTTCCACCTACATGATACATGTTTCCATGGAGTATTGTATTTGCCTTATGTGCAAAATACAATACTTTATGTTTTTACACCCAGCTAAACAAAGTCAATTAGAAAACATGCACTTTATCTAAGTTGTCTCTGGCCAGTTTTAGTCTGTCTTTAATGTTTTCTAAGTTAGGGGGAAAAAAGCCTTTTTGCTCATCTTTTTTAAGCTTTTGTGACTATTACTGAACAGTAAGAAGAAAGGAAATATGCAGGAGAGAGAAGAAGAAAACATGTAGCACACGACCCGATTTCTGGAACCAAACCCAGGACAGCAGACTCTACTTATGGTTCGCATGCTTTACCAACTGAACCTCCTGGCCCCTATTTTTGCTAATCTAACATGAGTTGCCTGTACCCGTTTTGCAGAGGTCAGCAGTAGACATAGTGTGCTACAGGTCCTGTGGCGACATTTGATGGCATTTGGAAAACTCTTTTACCAAAGTTAAGGTCCTTTCAGCAAGACCTGAGCATCTTGACAACTGTTTTGAATGTTTTCCAATACAGTGAAATGATTGAGTTTAGGTTATTTTGGGACCTCTTTAAATCCCTCACCAGACACACTGAGTGCTTTCCAAATGATCAAAAATTACTGTAAGTGTGGCACAGACAACGATAAGTCTAAGACTTAAATTTACATAATTTAGGGTGTGAAAATTAAGACTTATCTTAGACTCTCACTGACTTAACTCTCATAAACAATCTTTATTACATATAATCAGGGTGAAAGGAAGACTCTGAATAAACTGTATATAAAAAAGACACTATGGCAGTAAGTATGGCACTAACAGATTCATAAAGTCTTAAAAATATGTTTTCTAAACCCTGAACGATTCTGGAAGACTAAAAATATGTTTTCTTTTTCTCAATGTTTTAGATGTTTTAGCAAATGAATTTTAATATCAGACTAAGATGACCTGAGTAAATAATTTGTTGCTCTACTTGTTAGGCTTGAGAGATAGACAGTCTGACAAGGCAAATATACACATACCCAAGGCAGATCTTGGTTGATTGGGTTGAAATTCCTTAGTGTACATTAATTTTTGCATGATTTAATGTCTTTGCATTTACACTTGGTTGCCAAATTGTTTGACAATACAGTAAAATATTATGAAGTATAAACCAAATGAATAAAAAGTAAACATTTAATGTCAAATCCCCTAGAAGACAGTGTCATTGTTCTGCAGGACAACCAGCCACAAAATGGAATAAAACAAGCAAATCTCACTCACTGCTTCATTACCAATACCACAAAAAATGACTGTAGTGCTACAAATTAATGTTCAAGTGCTTTAAATACGTTTGAAAAATGAATCATAAAATTTCCAAGGAATGACCTTGGATAGCTGAAGCCAAACTGCCCTGAGCTGCAGTGTGTGTTGGTGCAGTGAGGGCAGCAGGACCTCCACAGATTATCACAACTGCTTTCTGCCCTCAAAAACAGACTCCTAAAACACTTTATACATCCAACACTGAAGCTTTACTTAACAAACTTTTACTCTTTTTTACACTTGCTATCTTAATATTGGATCTTGAAACTAAACTGAGCAGCTTTTTCACACAGGAAATGCATGTATTTAATTAGAATTATGGCCTGTTTTGTAAAAATAGTAGAAAAAAACATTCATTGTGTTTGGTTTCTGGAATATTCTCTCTGCTGCACATCAGGTAGCACAGAGAGAGCGAGAGAGAGATGGGCTGTGCATGAAGGCGTGTGTGTGTGTGTGTGTGCGTGCGTATATGTATGTGCACTTTGTAAGCATGTGTATTTGTGTGTATGTGTGTCCATGAGCTGGTGTGTGTAACTGCAGGCATGTGTGTAAGACTGCTGCCATGCCTACGAGATGGGGGATGGTAGAAGCACAGCCAGCTATTTTTCTTTCTTTCTCTCCTGAACATCAAGTTTGGTCTTCTATCAGCCTCGCCCTCTCCACAAAACAGTAGCTGGTGAAAAAAAAAGAAACAGTGTGGACATGTATTGATAGACTAAAAGATATTATCAACATAATTATTGACTGATCTCGGTGGTACCGATGTTTATTGATCACTACAACTTGCCAAAATATGCAGAGTAAAATATTGACCCAAAGGTGAAGATGCTAATACTAGTGGGGATGGTGCGCTATACTGAAACATGGATAAACACGAATTGATAAAGACGTTAAAGATGCATCTACTGTGTTTCTTCTGAAACCAGATATTTATAGAAGTTTCATTCCTTTAAACAAAATCCACATTTTTATATAAAATACTTCTTGGATGTTTTTGCACAGGAGTCTGATTAGGCTTGTGTCAAATCAAACAATCTGGACTTTATGTGTTGCAGCCATATAATGCGGTGAAATGTGTCTGGGGAAAAAGTAACAAGCTTCTCCTTCTCTGCCTATATATGCTGTTAAGAAGTTGTGCTAATTTTATACTGATTTGTCTGACCAACCTGTCTAGTTGCCCAGGTAACAAGTTCCACAACATGTCCCTATATAAGAGTCAGAAATCTGTTAATTCAGAGAAGAGTAAAGAATCAACCTCTGACTTTCAGAGATTTATATTCTCCTGATATATAAACCCAACCTGTCATTTTTCCTAAATATTAAGAGAAGAAATTAGCACTGGAAGTGGGGTATTCCTGAGGCCAATAGGCCTTAAGCCCATTCACCTGAACTTCATTTGAACTTATTAATAGAAACTTTCTTAACTCAGGAAAGAACATCATAGAAGTAGTGCTGAAGTTATTATTCTCCAACATAGTTACCAAGAGGTCCATCTTGTACCTTGAGAGCTTAACTGCTGCCTCAAAATCTTACTTTTTATTGATTATACCAGAACTTTTTCATGAGTAGAAAGCTGTATTTACTTCTTAACAAAAGCTGCTAAAAATGATAACGCATGGAGGTTTTGGGTTCTGGTCATTTCACCTTTGGTGTTTTGATAATTGCCCAACTTTTCCTTCAATTCATAACTGCCAGGATGATGTTTTATACGTGCTTTAGCAATCCATGATTTAAAGAGGTTTGCCATATCCCAATCACTGTCTACTTTTAGTAAATATGGACATGTGACTCCATTAAATAATTTGTACTTAAAATTATCTACCAGCTAATCCATGCAGGATCACTGGGGTGTTGTGGGGGTGTGTGCGTGTGTGTATTCTCCAACCTATCTGCAGTGGTCGTTGGGTGAGAAGCAGGGTCACCAGTTCCTCACACCGAGACACACAATACAAATAGACATTCACACACAAATTTTTATTGAGATCAGTTCCTTATTGAATATGCTTTACTACAAAATCAACGCTCATACGCCATGATGGACTTGTTTTTATTGACTTTAGCTTTATTTTACCAGGCCTTTGCAAAAGGCATGATTTCTTGAGACAGACGGTTAAGATAGACCACAAAAAACCTACTATTTAAAGAAGGAGAATTTAATTAATACATCTGTTATTAAATTTCCACTTGTTCCTGTTTACATATGTTAGCATTTTCAGGACATTAGAAAAGGATCAGTTTAAATTTGGACTTTTGCCAAATGGCAACTATATAGGCATATTATAGTAAGAGCTTTACTGAAGACAATGGCTTAATACTGACAGTAGCCACCCTAATTTGTGGTAACAGCGTTCATAAGATGTACGAGTTAATAAGAAGCAAAAGTATTGTCACTTTGATACTAATTTGTACTTAAATAGTTTTTTCATGCTGCTGAATTAAAAGAAATGTAAGTGTTGCTATCTAGCACTTCAATGAACTTTGAGATTTGAAAGTGAATGTTCTCACCATATTAATTGTTGTAGTAATTGTAGATTATGTAGGATAGATTTTAGGGTAGATAATGAGTTGCTAAAAGATTGTTCTCATAATTGTGATTTTTATGTTAATAATTTGCAAAACTTACAAGTTTCAAAGTTGCAAAAGTAATCCTAAAAGAACAAATGCAAGAACTTGCAGCTAATTTCTTTCAGTTGTATTTCTTACATACACAACATGGAACAAAACAGAAATTGATACAAAAAGAGTGAATAAAAACAAAAAGTTAACTGGTTAATTTATTGTGCTTCAAGCAAACAGCTTTATAACTTTTATTAAAAAAAAAAATAAGTTACTTGTGCAACTGACTAACAAAAAATTAACATTTTCCCCTAAAATCTAAACTAATTTGATGTTTTTATGTAAATCCTTTTTGCCACGTTTGATTGAACTGAACTCTTTTTGGTAAATTTCCCTAAAGCCAAACCTTTCTTGAGTGCACAATTAACACTTGTAGGATAACTGTGAACAATCAAAATGTGTGAAATTTGCAGTGTTGAGGTGCAACGCCGGAGGATGTTTCCCTTATATTGTGCAGAAACTCTCTCTTTCTCTTCTTTTCTGTGAGAAGTTTTGCACATAACTTCTGTTATGTGCAAACAATGTGTTGTTGTGATGCTAGATCACACAACAACCATGGCAATCAGCATGTTGGTCCAACTTGCAACAAATGTGGTACAAAGCATATAAAAAAGCTGAAATAAAATGGGTCCCCCAGTTTGTGCACTTTGGGAGCCAGTGGGACAACCTTTTCTCAACCTTTCAGTGTCTGAGGAATGTTGGCCCCAATGCGAACGATGTAGTTCACCACTCATTGGCCAGCCCAACCACACCAGCAGCTGATGAGTATTATGTTTGTGCTCTGCAGTTGGCACAGTTTCTTCAATAAGAAAATGTATATCCAAAACATCTGCAGCAGAGTGAGCACAGAGAGAAGAGGAGAGAAGGGGGAGGAGGAGGCTGGTGGGGAAAAGAGGGAGGGCTGGGATGTTGGGTTGAGGGATGGGGAGATGTGGTAGTGGTGGAGTTGGGGGGGTAGAGATGTGGGGGCGGCAGGCAGCAGAAGTACGTCTGCGCTGCAAATCTGATGAGGACTTTTGAAAGGCTAAATCCCAAAGAGAGCGCTGCTGCCTCGGCGCGCTGCACTACAAACAGCCAGAGCTGAGACAGCCTCGGCTTTTTCCACTGGAGGTGCTCCACCAGAGAGAGAGAGAAATTATAATTATAACCTATGTATGATACACCTGGCAGATGCTACAAATGGCTAGTATTTACAATAAGGAAAAAGTGTAGAAATGTTTTGCATGCAAAGTGTCGCAGTTTTTATTTGGAGCTTCTTTGTGGTAAATATGCTGCCTTGGCTTCAGTGTCTCACACAGAGAGGGCTCACTTATTTGAAATGTGTGTGTTTATGTGTGTGTATGTTCTGGTTTGAATTCCTCCATTTCCACAATTTTTCCAACCATGTCATGGTGCGTTTGGAGGCAGAGAACGGGATTCAGATTTTATAACAATTTATATTCAGAGGGATTGTTTTCACATCACATCAACTTTAACAATTACCCAATCCAAGCAAAAAAACACTTACCGTAGTATAGTGTCTTGCAAAAGTATGAACTGTTCCACATTTTCTTGACATACAACCGGAAACGTTAATATATTTAATTTAATTTAATGTGATAAACAAACACAAAGTGGTGCATAATTCTGATGTGGAAAGAAAACAATTCATCGTTTTTATTTTATTTAATTTTTTAAAATAAACTACAGAAACTGTATTGAGCCTGCTTTACTCTGATACTTTTAAATAAAATCTATTACTGCTGTCAGAAGTCTAACTTAACCTCAGTGTAAAGTCAGATGTTCTGTGAAGGTTTGTTAAAGAACATTAGTGAGCAGATAGCATCATAAAGCTCAAGAAACACTTCAGACAGGTCATGGAGAAAGTTGTGAAGAAGTCAAAGAAACATGGCAGTGACACCGTCATGCTGTGGGGACTCTTCTCCAGCAAACCAGGGCAGCTGATAGTCGGACGAATGGAGATAAAAGCAGAGAGATCCGGGAAGAAAAAACTGTCAGAGGTGGCAAAAGATATGGACCAGTCAAAGTTCAGATCTAACTCCAGTGTAAAAAGCTATGACTTGATTGCTGTTCACATAATCACCATCCAATATGACTGATTGCAAGCTATTTTACAATCAAGCATCTGCAAATAATTTTTAACAAGTTTTGAAGCAAACAAGTTTTTCTACATAGTATTGACTCAGTGAAGCTGACTGCATGATGCATTATTTTCTTTCCATGTCACAAAAATATAGGTATATAGATACCTAGGATCTTGTGAATGGTGTGGTGAAGTGTCTGTGGATGGGGCTTGCTTCTCCTTGAAGTCATCACATGCTCTCATACTGGTATTTTATATTTCTTACATTACTATGCAATAAAATAAATGTTTACTCAGTTTAATGTAAGAGCTCATTCTAGAAATAAATATATCAGATTTATTGTCTGATTTCCTTTTTGAGGGGAAAATATTTGTGTTTTTGGAAGATTTAGTCTTATTTATTTTAACAGAAAGGTATTCTAACCATCAGTCCACAATCTGTGTAAGTGCTAATCCCACTGGATCGGCGGCATTAATCTGGAAAGAGGTGCTGGAATCTCTCCCCAGAGATTCTCTTGAGACAATGCCTTTTTATGTGCTGCAGCTACTGATCCCATTAAGAACAGATTCTTCAGGTGAGCTTAAGCTAAAGACAGTCGTTTACACTAATGCAACATATTTTTCTAATAATCTACCAAACAAACCAAAAGAAAGCATATTTTGTTTCCTGTCTGCAGTGGTTTAAAGCTGTAAGACGTATTTTTCTGGGTAAATTCGACCCTGCTGAAAGCATGAATCATACTCAGCCTTGCTGGGCAACATGATTCATCAGACCTCTGTCATTTTGTCCAGGAAAACAGTCTCTGAAACCAAACATGTCACATTTGCAGAAAATCTAACTGAGAAAAAGCTCATTTAAAAACAAAATTAAGGGTTAAAGGTTAGGTTTTCTTTTTTCCTTGTTCTTTTCTTCAGTGCTACAGACATATTTTCACCTCCTGATAATTTTTCAACTAAACATGCTTGTCCCCCCTTGCTCCCGCCCCCGTTTAATTTACAGGAAGTAAGCCCCGGCTTGGTAGAATATCTGTTTATGTTCGTCTGAATCAATTCCAGTAGTTCAGTGTTTGTTTTCCGTCACTTACAGATTCTTCCCTATAACCCACAGACACCAATAGATGGAGCTGTGGGTTTGAGGAGGACTAAAAGAGAAGGGGAGGTGGAGGTGCAGAGGGAAGGCAGGGTGGGGGGGGAGACTTTCTCAACATTTGAAGTTGAGACAGAAGTGAGGAAAAGCCACTGTTTCTGAATCTACAGGGCAACTCATTAGCGGCACTGTACCACTGATGTCCCTGCGTTCGTAGCTGTGTGTGTTTACATTGTCGTGAAAAGGAGGCTTTTGTGCATCACAGACTATTACCACACGTCCCCGAAGACTGTGTCGCCATTAACTTAATGATGGCTTCTTGATGATTCAGGGAGAAAATAAGTGTTTTTCTTAGGTAGTGGTCACTTTACTTAAAGGGGACAGGGAGACGTCTCAGGAAACGCACCCCTGGGGGGGCAGCAGTGTTGGTGCTTCTGTGTGCCGATCTGCAGCACGTGTTGGTGTGCAGGGGTGTGCACTTGTGTGTGCATGTCTGTCAGGTTTCCTGCTGTGCGGTGCGGCTGGGAGCCCTAGCGAGGGTAAAATTCCATTCTCTCAGTGGAGCAGCATTCTGCATGAGCCAATTCCCAGGAGACACTGCTCTGCATGTCCTCCAGACAGCCAAGCTGAGGCACAGGCTCAGGCTCGCTTATTAACTGACCTGAGGGGGGCGGTGGTGGAGGAGGAAAGGAGAGAGGGAAGGAGGGAGGAAGGGAGGGAGGAAGGGGGGGGCAGAGATGGAGAATAGAGGAGGAGGAGGAGGGGAGGGTGAGCCCAGAGAGGCAGGAGGAGGAGGAGGTGGTGGTGGAGGAGGGAGAGGGGGGGAGGGATGTAGTGTTGGGAATTATGGGTTTGCGTGTGCATGTGTGTGTGCGTGGGAGAGTGCGTGTGTCTGAGTGTGATCAGGGGTGATGGGTTGTGGGGATATGTGTGTGCGCGCGTGTGCGACTGTGTGTGTTTCAGAGGCAGAACTGGTTGAAAATATTAACTCTTTGCTCGCTGAGCTGCAAAAATTCAGCATAAGAAAGGCAGAGTGGATGTCTAACAAGCTGCGCTGGATGTTTGTTTCCTTGTTCTCAATGCAGCGACATGTTAGCATCTGTTAAGGCGGCCTTCAGGTACCACCAGCTCTGCCTGTTCACTTCAAATATAGTTTGACATTTTCAGAACTTGGAGCTAAATCATTTTATCAGCCATGGGTATTGTTTCATGTCGTATTATTTTCACCCCTTAGCTCACAACGTTGGGGAAAATGTGATCCTACTCCCCATCGAAGCCCACACAAGCTATTTCTGAAACAGAACTAAAAGCATCTACTTCCTCTATTAATCTGTTTAGACTAATTTGCCATCCCTGCGCGCAAATATTAGTTTGTAGTTTTGTGTGTCTTTCTATAATTGCTTGACACAACTGGAAGACTCATTTGTCATCAGGATGAGGGAATGGCCTAATTGAAAAGTGCTTTTCAATTACAATTTGTTTAATTTAAATAATGAAATAAAATATAGTGCTTTAAAGTTTTACTTCTTTTTTTGTATTATTATTATTATTCCATCCAGCGGCAAAGAGGAAAGAGTGTGAGAGAAAAATCACTCACGGCAAAATGCAAATGAGCCTGGAAGCTATTACGATGCTAATGAGATTCCACCATAGAAGTTGCTGCTCCGGCATCCGGGGTATATTTCATCCATATTTGGAAAACAGTTGTGTGCTCAAAATAGGGGACATGCTTCCCGGTTTTCAGAATCGAGTTTACAAGTTTTTTTTACTTTCCTTCTACACAAGCAGCTTGATACTGGTAACAGTTTCCCAGTATTTCCAGTTTTAATAAGCTTGTGCTCTATTCTTAGCACTTAATTTGCTTCATCATTACTTGTCAATCTCCAGTCAGCTTCTTTTATTAATGCAATCAGATTTTTTCTTCTGGTGATAAAACATTCTCAGATGTTCTGCATGTGGTGACATGTTTCCTCAAAAAGAGAGAGCAAGAAAAAAGCAAAGTAGTGTTGATTGTTTGCAGCAGGAGCAGTTACATCAAACATAGAAATAACTTTACATTTCCGCCCTCTGCTCTGAAAGATGAAAAGATGTTTTGAGAGTTCTTCCGAATTGGAGCAGCGTTGGTGTGTTCAGGTGCAAAACCTGGAGCAAAAAGGTGTACTTTGTATGTTAAAGGCAGGTAGGTAGTTAGGTATGTAGGTAGGTAGCTAGGAAGACAGGATATGTTACCATAGTAACACCAAAAGGAAACCCAGTAGAAGCAGAGTCTATATGTGTCCTGACCCATTTCCATTCTCATCCACAAGTGTTTGGTCTCCCTCACAACTAAAAGCACCTCTCTCTCCTGATCCTTGATACATCTGACGTATCTAGCAACTGTTGAAGCTCCAAACCTCCAGCAAATATTCAACTTCCAAACAAGCAAACTCTCAAGGAACATTTGGCTTTGTGCTCAGTTTATCTACGTCTGATTCCATTCGGCTTTGTCATGGCTCAGAAAGTAGAAAAAAAAATGAAGCAAACAAAAGTATGTCAGAAATAATCAGGCTTAGAAAAGCCATTAAGTGAGAACACATAATGAACAGAAGCAAAATATGGGCACAGTTTAAAGATAAGAGTTCCTCACAGTTAGTTTTAACTGTTTGGACCCAGTCACACCGACCTTTAAAGCCAGAACATAAAAAATTTGCAGGAACATGGACAGTCTCTGTTGTTTCCTGGAGATGTCATCTGGGTGCATCAAGGAGTTTCCCGACTCCTTTGATTAATATTTTTTTTTCAGTAACCAGGGTTCCACATTGGGGATGTTGGTAGTAGCTGTGATTGGTTCTCCATGATGCTCAGCGGGTGTGAAGATGGTTTGCTCATCAGAGAATTTGAAGAATGTCTCCTGCTACACTGGCCAAATGCCAACCTAACAATACTCACACAGGGCTGGCAGCGCTCCAAGTCGTTTATTTTAACGCTGCTTTGCGTGTGGCATCCGCTCCTATGGCTTAAGTGAAAATAATCTCATCCAAACTCTATGTGACAAAAAAATACCCCATAAAGATAATTATATGGTGCGCTTCCCATTGAATGGACGTCCCAGCTGGGGAGAAGAGGTCCCACCTCCAAATTGTGCATATAAACTGTATACTGGGAAACTAAGGGAAGTTTTGAGCTTTGCTCAATGTGCTAAATATATTTCTAATTGTGTCAAAACGAGACCCTGACATTATCTCTTAGGGTTGATAATATTCACTCTCAGTTGTTCTTGACAGTGTGTGGGCATGGTGGTTTATCCTGTTTGTCCTGAAACTCAAGAAAGAAAAAAAAAACTAGCTTAATTCTGGCAGATTACTTCAATAAAAGAGCAAAGCTAGCAAAAGATTTATTTTATAACTGGTGAAACAAAGAATACAATGAAGTGTTATGTTTTTCAATTTAAAAGACTCAAACAGAATTGTTGTTTACTTTAAAACAGAATGCAGCAGCTACTTTGCAAACTCATCTTCTGCACTTTCATGAGTTTGCATTTGAAAATAAGAGTGTGACACATCTTCATTATTCTGACACAATGTCACTGCTACTCTCTAATGAGTCAGACATCTCACAACCTGTTTGATAATGTAACATTTCTGGAGAATTTCATTGCTCTTAAGAACTTTGTCAAACTCATCTACGATTGGCAAGATTTAATCACCTCCCATTGTGTGTGGTTTCATTTGCAAATGCATGTACTGCTATATGAGGATTTTATTTCCATTCATCAAAACTGTTTTCTATATTTGTCTGCTTTCCTGCATGGTGCCTTTGTTTAATTTCTGTGCACAGATGTGAAAACCTAGATATTTATCTTCTTATTTCTAGATTATATTGTTATCACCTACTTCTCAACACCCACATCTGTCAATGCACTTAATCATTTCTTGTAGTTTGTACTAAATCTCTCTGGCTTTCTGTCGTTCATTGTCTCTGTTTTTGCTTGTTTAAGAGTACTTTCTTGTTGGTTTGAAGATTTAGCTCTTTTGATGGATTTCTGTTTTGTGCAACAAGTTTTTCTATTATAATTTTTCTCATTGATAAATATGAAGTTTTGACTCCTACTTGCTTGCTGTCTTCATATTTGTGCATTTATGTCCTCCTTTTTCTTTGCATTAGGAAATAAATAACTGTTTTTATACATGAGTGTTTTTTGGAGTGCATAAAAATGTGATAACTAATGTTGGTATTATATGTCAGTGACAAGACATCCAATGGAAGAGCTAAGAATGTACAAATCAGAGCTTCTGTACGAGTATTTGTCATTTAAGTTGTTTCTGATTCTTAAATTACAAAAAATGTATGAAACAAATTAAGAAATGATCTTATTACAGCTATGTAAAAGATGTATTTACTGGTTAAAGATGAAAATAGCTTTACTTATTTTAAAATTTTGCATTAGATCATCTTCTGCCATCTGTTTCATAAACAGCCCACCCATTCTGGTTTTATATGTAAATTTCATTCAGTGTCCTCTCACAACAGTTTTGTACTGTATGCTGATAAACAGTTTTGTGAGACTGGATTTGTTCAAAGCAGTTATTTAGTGGAGAAACTTACTGTCAAAATGTTTTACAATCTAGTTTTGTCCTTGTCTTTAAACTAATCAACAGTTTGTTTCAATAAGAAAAACATTCTCAGTGAAAAAATGATTAATGTGAGGAACTTTAAGGTATTTGAACTATATCCATCAAATGTTATACTTTGTTTCCAATGGAGGTTGAAATTATAAACTGGTACTAACAATGTGATTCTTAAAGACACGCAGCACAGAAACAACTTGGATCATAAATTTCTCCAATACTGTTTGATTTATTCTCTTTTACTTAAAGACATGACTTTTGGCTGTTAAACTAAGCAAAATGTAGCTTTCACTTGGTTTTGTTTTATCTGTCATTATTATTTAAAACACTGAACTGAAAAATAATGAAAAAGATAGTAGTCAGAATCCATAAACTGTAAAATTCTAGAACAATAGCACCTTTTGTTTTCTGCTTGTCCATGCTCCTCATTTTGTTTAAATCTTAAGTCAATAAACTGCAGTGGTTGTTGTGTTGGTTAGGTAGAAGGACTGTTGTAAATATGTATGAAAAAGCTGAACATTTTGAAAAAGACATTAAAAGACTTTCAGAAATCTTGATGTTCTGTTTATTAAGACTACAACAAAATATTTCTGGTTGGATCTGGATGGTAAAATGTGGAGCAAAAGCAGATTTTGTTACTTTGCATTTGACTGAAGGAGCTTCCACACCTGTCGGAAGAATATATTGTGGAAGAGAGGAAAGTGGGCTGTAAAGTGTGTGGGGGGTGGTCACAGGGAGCTGTCTTTTTTATTTATTTTCTGGATAAAAGCTAAAAAAAAGAGCTGTACTATAGACAGTTTGAGGAAATGCAGAATTGTTGAATACCTCAGAATCATCTTAAGCTAATTTGAATTTAAAGAGTAGCGATGTTCCCCTTGAAAAAGCTCAGTGAACTTCTGCATGAGGACACAGATTGGGAGGTAAAGCAGGAGCAGCAGAAGAAAGCAACCGTGTGAATGATGTAAAAAATCCCAAACATGAATCTGAAAACATTTACTCACCATTAAACATCTTGTTCTTGCTTCTTGTGTGACTCATGTGGAGCCATATGGAGTAGCCTTCTCCTAGATTTGCGTGATTAACTCAATCAAAGATGGACATCATGAGATTTTACTAATTTTGGAATCGAATTATAAAAACTATTATAAACATTAGAACCTTTTTTGTTGTAAATCTATTGCTGCATAAAGTCTTAGACTGGACGTGGTTCAGTATTCACAAATTCATCTACTTGCAGTTTTTTTGTGGAACATATTTCATACATTATATTTAAAGTATTTGAAAGAAAATGCAGCTTGGGAAGTTAAAATGCCAAGACACAGTACAACTTGACACATTATTAGCTGCCATTTGTGTTATCAAATGTTTACCTCAATCCAACAGTTAGAAGAATTACAACTATGCTGCTCAATGTTGTTGATTAATTGAAGTACACAATTTATTGTCGCTCTTATGTAATTGTCAATAAAATACAAATGACTAATTAATTAGTTATTAGTAATAACAGAACAGAAAGTTAACAGTCATAACCATGACATGATTTAGGGTTTTGCAAACCTTCTATGTTAAAACTTTCTTTCTGGAACTGGTAAATTCAGCCTCTGGTAAAATGTCATCCCTTAAAATGTTAGGAGAGTTGGCTTGGTTTTACCAAGTAAAATATTAACTTCTCATAAAATCTGAATTTGCTGTTGGCCCGTTAGTTCAAAGTCATCATTAAATTAAGCTGTGGTAAAACCAGCATGCAAATAAATACATAAACATCAAGCATGGACGACATAGGAAGAGATATTGATGTTTGGTGGTCAGTTGTCTTACCTGGAGGTGGTTCCCAAATAAAATTCTGCCCAGGGTCCTGTGCAGTCTGTTTCTGGCTCTGTCAAAGGATGATTAATTCCTGAGATTCCTAGAGAAATTTGTTTTTTCCCCCCATATAATAGGAACACTGTGTTACTCAGTATCTATTCCTACAATGCCCAATATTTCTAAAAAGAAATAGGTATATTATTATAAGATATGTATTGTTTCTGCTTGTTGTTAGGTCTTAGATAACTGAACGTATAACTATTGGTTGTTTAAGTTTGAACCTGATATTGTGATTTTAAAAAATAAGTCATTAAGTCATTTTCTGTATCATTGCTGCTCTACTGTACATCACATCATGTCTGGACTCAACATTATGTGTTTGTGATCAACTGCACTACAACCAGGTTAATGCTGAAATGTGGTAAATGAGCTGTTCACTTCAATGTACCGTATTGCAACTACACTCAAGCAGTAAGCGCTTTAGGCGAGCAAGTAAATCCTGTTAGAAATGTCAATTGAAAAGGTCTTGAGATATTAAAAATGTAGTTTTTAATTAACGGTTTATTAATAGATTTTTCAAACTTTTTTTTTTAATTACCCGACCGGATGCCTGAGGCGTTTGGATTACAACTTTTATCTCACTCGATTCAGACTGCTTTCCCCCCGTTCAGCCATTTTGGATTAAAAGTCAGACTTCATAAATGCTGTTCATTAATTCCCAGTGTGTGCAGTTAATGTGAGATTCGGTTGCATCGTTACAGTCGGTCTGAGAGTCTGTTTATTTTTAGATTCTTCTGGCCACTTTTTCAGCCCAGGACTGATCTGTCACGGTGGAGAGCATGGAGAAAATCTTAATCACTGTGCCACAAAAAGATTTTCACTGCACTTCGCTGTGTCCGGTATGGACATTTTTCATATTAGGTACACATACTGTCACAGTCAATCACAAGATTGACATGTCTAGTAAAGATTACATATGTGGAATGTGTCACAAAGTCATGTTTATTGGATATAGTGTTGGAACTACGCAAGATAATTTGTGTTGCATAGAAACTAAATATGCTGCAAAAAGAAATAATTGCCTAATTGTTCAAAATGACATATTTTCTATTTATGGTTGTGTATTTAGCAGGGATGTATTACCACATCTTGATTTGAGGATTCAAGAAAATTATATTTAATTAAGGTGATAGAAATTTGGTGATGCTAAAATGGGATTAAACATCCTACCCAGATTTAAAATCCACAATTTCAAATATAAAGTATACTGGATTATATAAATCTATGTATGTTATCTATCAAATTACACTTAATTTGTCTCTAAATAAATAAATAAAGATAAGCATTATTGGTTTAAGTAAAAAAATATGTCACAGTAACAAAGGAACCATTCTGATTGTTCTTGTTTAGATGATTAGTGGGTACAACAATAAGTAAATAGATTATTTGCTTTCAGTTTTAATTTTTGGTTTTTTTCTCATCAAATTGGCAGCATTAGCAACAGTTCATGCATCAACGATTAAATCCAAGACTTGCAGCGCTGCTCTGTCATGTCTAGATCAACAAAAGTAACACCATCTCTTGCTGTGTTTCTTTTAATATAAGAAGAAAACAAATGATACAACTTTACATTTAAAACATTTAGTTTAGATCCCATTTCCTGTTTTTATCCATGTCCTTAATCCTTATTCTGCCCCTATCATTTGACTCCTTATTCAGGTCGTGGTTTAAATATTTCAGTGAGAAATGAGACTTTATTAAGAAACAAATGCAACGTCACTTCTTCTTGATTCCTGGTCATTAACATCGGATTTCCTACCTGTATTGTATATGTAGTGTGAACAGTTAGAAATCCACCATCAGATGATGCAAATGTAATAAAACTGAATACACTAACTAGACTTTACAGTTATGTTACATAAAATCATTTCAGACAATTTCCTTTTTGGTATTACTAATTAACAACTCTTCACATATTGGCATGCAAATAAACTGTACAACTTAATGGCTCATGTAATTGTAAAAGAATCTAAATTGAGAAATATTTTTTTGTCCTAAGATTATTTTAGCAGTTACATCAGAAATATACAGCAGAACCAGAAATTGCTGCACTTATTGTTCCACCAAACATACGCTTTTTTCCTTCTTTCTCTTGTTCTCTGTTTTTGTTTTTTCTCAGTTTCTTTCTTTCTTTCAGAGACAAAATTCTTCAGCCCAGTAGAGCACTGAAAGAAAGATACAGAAGAAATGTAAACCATCGCATCAGGAGTTTTATGCTGAAGTTCTAAACAATGTTAAAAATTATGTTTTATTGATGCCATTAAAAAGCACCAGTATAGTATATCTCATAAGAGTGATATTTTATTTTCCATCACTTTACTTCTTGAGTAACCACATATCAGGGCATAATTTTCAAAGCACTGTCACTATTTATTGACAGTGGAAGACTGCCTTTAAAAAGCAGAAAAGTAAGAAACATTTCTGCTCAGCCGCTGAATTAAACACCAAAAATCTGACATGATTCAAACACACATTTGGAATGTTGATGTAGAGTGACACTGCAGGATGTGTTCTCTCGCTGCTGCAGTCAGAGAAGCAAATGTTCCCTCATCTTCCTTTAATCACAAATTATGGTGCATAACTAGCCAGGTACAAAGACTCCATCATTAGCAGCAGTGACCAGAGGCAACACAATCAATACAGTATTAAGAACTCATTTCTCATATAAACCCAGTTTGTGTATGCAGGCTCGTTAGTCGGGTGGTTCAGCGTCTGTGTGTTATCATCAGGTCTTCAGAGATTTACTCCTCATAGCTCAAAGCAAAAGGGGGTCAGGATGTTTTTCGGATCAGGTTTTCATGTTGAAATAAGTCAATAAATGTAATGTATGTGTTTACATTTGTAATTGTAATTCCAGTTAATATCTTAATGTATTGGAAAAATATAATAAATAAATCATACTTGTACTTTTATTTTTGACAGCATGAACAACAAAAGCAAACGCTGTTGTTGTTTTTCTGCAGATAAAATGTGTTCTCTTCCTCCTCCATGTTGCATCAGCAGGTTTGTGCAAAGACCCCAATGCACTAGCCAAACACCGACTCCACTGGCTGCTTTGTATTTGTGTTGCATTTTAGTGTTTAGTCACAAAGCACAACCTCTGATGTGCTTTCAGATTTAGAATGTGCAGTTAGTTGATGCCTGTAACTTCACCTCTAGATGTCACTAAACTCTGCTCTGTCTGCAAGAAATGTTAGTTTTATCAACACAGCTTCTAAATATATATTTTCAAAAGATTAAATTAATTCTCACTTTTAAATGTGTGATACTGCTCTCAAATTACAGAAACAAATATCATTATCATTAACTATAATTTCTATTATATTAACCTGAGACTGAAGAAGCATCTAAAAAGTTAAAGATACTTATACTTTGGAAATCATAATGACTTTTTCCAACCTTTAAATACTATTTTACAGTATTTAAAATATCTTAATTTGAAAACACTAAATATATGTATAGTTTCAATCCCTTAACACTGGATTAAGAATTCACTATGATTTATGCAACCAAACAAAATGTATCTGAGTTGATCTGAGACCTGAAACATCAGAAACATATAAAGACAATTACAAAGTCGACCTTCCGTCACCTGAAGAACATTTCCAGAATTAAATGTCCCGATAAGATGTTGAGAAACTCATCCATCGTTTATCTTTAGTTGAGCTGATTATTGCAACAGTGACTTCCCAGGTCTGCCTCAAAGGTTAATCAGACAACTGCAGCTGATCCAGAATGCTGCTGCTCACATTCTCACTAAAACCAGGAACATAGAGCAGTTCTAAAAACGTCCTTAAACTGATTCTCTGTAGCCTGGAGAATAGAATTTAAAACACTTTTCATTATTTTATAAATCACAGTACATTCAAGATTTGCTGTTGTCGTATCAAGCTTCCAGATCTATCAGAACTTCTGGTTCTGGACTGCTCTGCATCCCCAGAATCAGAACCAAACAGTAGGTTTCAATTTTTATGTTCCTATAATCTGGAACAAACTTCCAGAAAACTTGAAAACTACTGAAACACTGAGTTCTTTTAAATCATGGCTAAAACTCCACCTGTTTAGAGCTGCCTTTGATTAATAACAACTGAAACATCCTAAAGTGTTGCCTGTTTTTCAACCTGTCAACATTTTTCCTTACTCTGGCACTTCAATGGAATGTTTTTTTTGTTTGTTTGTTGTTTTATTTTCCTTCTAATCATGCAAAGCACTCTGAATTACCTTGCTGAAAATGCACTTTACAAATAAAATTACCTTACCTTAAGGAAAACATAGAAAGGACTTTTCCAGGATTAAGAGGAGCGGCTCTACTCTGAGCTTCTCACCCTATGTATAACGGAGAGCCCAGACACCCTGCAGAGGAAACTCATTTCCTATCCTCCATCTCCTTCATTCGTTCACAACCCAGAGCTCGTGACCACAGGTGAGGGTGAAACGTAGATCAACTTGTAAATCTAGAGCTTCACCTTTCAGCTCAGCTCTCTCTTCATCAAGACAGGCCAGTACCATCACGTCACTGCAGACGCCCTACCAGTCCGCCTATTGATCTCTCACTCCACTTTTTCCTTCAGTCGTGAACAAGACCCTTGAGAAGATTTCTAACATGTCAGCAGCTTCCTCTCAAAATGGTCTTACCAGAATGCCCCCGATCACAACACATTTGAAATCATATCTGCATTTTCAGTTGCTTCCATAATGCAGTTATGATCGTTGGAATTCCTGTGTCTACCTGAGGGATTTCTGCACCTCTACCATCAGTTTCAATCACTGCTGAGGGAACTGTGCACCACTCAGATGGTCAGTCTGAAGCCACTTTCATTTTCAAGTTCAAGTTCATTTTTCAAAATGATACAACACATGTTATTGAATAATAAATGAGATTATAGCCAAGTGGCTAATTTCCATCTCTAGTCCCACCTACAGATGATTTAAAGCACAATAATAAAAACAGAGACAAAAACCCCTAAATAACACAATAGATAAGAAATACATAAAACAACTTTAAACTGTATTAGGGCTTTGCATTTACTCAATGTTGACATTTTTGGCTTTACATTTTTTTGTATGAAATTAGAAGTGAAAGTTCCCTTATCTTACTCTAAATTGTTTCAGTGTGAGGATCATAATCGGAAAAACCCAAAGTAGTTTTCCTAGAATTGAATTTCCTGGAATTGAACAGTCACTCCTAGAACTCAATGAGTCTCACTATGACCAGCCCAACCACACACAGACACACATTGCTCTTTCACATTGCTGTCTAAAGCTTTTCTTCTAGCTGCTGACCACTCTTCCTCCTTCTTTTCATTGATGATTACAGTAAGATGTTTTCTGATGCATGTTGCAGACGGGCTGCAGTTTGAAAAACCCACAACTTCTTTTTGGTCTCTTGGATCAATTTGGACCAGTTCATCCCTCCTCACTGAGCTCTGAGTTCTACTTCAGCAGTTTACAATGTGCTAGGTGCCGGAGTGCGGACAAAATGTCTTCTGCATGAGAAGAGTGGATTGATGCATGGTGAGAGTAGTGAGTGTACATTGATCATTATTGGTTTTAGTGAGAGTTTGGGTGGGGCACAACAGCAATAACATGTTATGGATTTGCTGCAACTGATGCCCATATGAGTCTTCTGTGCTCCATCTGAGTCATACTTGGTCACTATGACAATAGGTCTTGTGAATGCTCTTAAAAAGGAACTCTTACACTCTATCACATATAATGGACAGCCCACTGTGTACCAGAACACCGTCTCTGCAAAAAACATCCAGCACTGGTCAGTTTTAACATTGCAACACAGTCTTAATTCTGTCTGAAATGGACCATACAAGCTAACTTTAACATAACAAAGGATCAGGAATATGGAGACGCCAGAGGGGAGAAGAAGAAGAACACCAGGGAGGAGATTCACTGATGTAGTAAAGGATGTTCAGAGTTAGTGTAATAAAGTCAGAAACAAAGGATAGGATGAGATGGAGACAGATGTGCAGACCCCTGAAAGAAGTGGTTGGAAGATTATTTTGCACACAGCTTTGTGTTTCTCCTTTCCACCACTGAGATGTTTCATTTGACCATGATATCAACTTGGGAAGAAGATGCCACAAGAACACAAAGGGATTCCTCTGAAAATTACTCAACAAAGGTTGTATTTGTGTCAGACTGCCTGTGCAGTAAAAAAGGACATCAACATGTCAGGAGACAATAAATCTTCAGGAAGATTTTTTACTGCTTTGACTTGTTTTTCTGTCAACCCACACATTTTTCTTTTTGAGCTTCATCCAGAGCTTTATCTTACCTCACATTGTGGGAGTCTTTTTTCTTTTATCTGACAAATATCACTAAGTCCAATCAGGGATAATATTACACCAGTGACTTATGACACTTGTTAGAGGGGGGGATGTGTGACAGCAAAATTAATTCACTCCTTAATATTTATTTAGCAGAAGCAGAAAAATGGTTAACTGAGCCAATTTGAGACATGGACCAAATTGTGATGGTTAGACGAATCTCCAAAAGTGCAATTCGTTTAAGGTCTCCAGTGGTCAGTATCAAAAGTGGTGAAAAGCAGGAATAGTAGCAAGTGGACAAGGTTAAGGCTCCTTGATGCACAGAGGTAGGAAGTGTGGTCCAATTTAACAGAAGTGACTGTACCTCAAATTTCTGAAAAAGAGAATGTTTCTGATAGAAAGATTCAGAGAGCATTGTAGTTCATTGCATACACGTTAAAGTATGCCTGATTGGTGTACAGATGGTTTTACTTTCCATTCTCCAGTAGAGTCACTTAGTGTGTTGCTATGCTTCATGCAGCATAAATGTTGTGAGCCCACTGAGAGAAAAGGACAGTATTGCTACTCTGCTGTTGAAGTTAAATTATGAAATATATGGAGACCTGTTTGCCTTTAGTAGGACAACTGAAAGTTGTAAGATGTGCATTTTGCTTTTTTTAATTTAGCAAAGTAAGAATATAAAAATTGCAAAGACACAAATAAAAATGATATACTTCATAAAACTACACAATTTTTAGGAGAAAAACATCAAAAATGTCTGGAAAAAGACATTTATATAGGAGCTCCAGAGAAAAATGAAGAACTAGCAGATAGTGCTCATCAAACTAATAAAGTGACAACAGCAGCTCACTAATGAAGGAAGGGGTACTTACAACAAAACCCTTTTTTTTATTTTTTACATAAAGCGATTGCACATATTAAATGTATTTATAAAGATATTTTTCTATGTTTGCACAAATTAACTATGATAACAAGATAACAAATTTTCACGTCTAATTTTGAATAAATGCAATAAGTGCAACTTTATTTTTTATTTCTTTTTAGAACGACAGTTTCTACTTGATTTTCTCTCTATTTGAAAAAGCCAATCTAATGTCATATAGGTCTCGTCATATTCTGCTCATTTCTATGTTCATTTATTACTAAAAGGGAGTCTTCTAAATCTGTTTTGTGTTTAGATTCCTAGTTCAGTTGTCTTAGATCCTTGTTAGTCTGTTCACCTTTATTTATAGTTTATTTGACTCTTAATTCAGCTCCTTTGTGCTAATTAGTCTTTTCCCGTCAGTTTCCCAGCCTGCATTGTGCCACTGCTATTCCTCCTCTCCCCTGATTAGTTCATCTGATTCCTTTGTCATTTTCCACCACTGCCTCACTATATACACTGAGTGGATTTCATTGTTCGTTGCTGGATTCTTCCATTACTCTGCATGACCCATGATTCGCCTCTAAGTTTCCTTTTCTATTCATTATTAGAAAAACTCTTCAGTTCTGCCACAGTGTCTGAACCTGGATCCTTTACTAAACGCACAACAAAATCTTCTTTTATTCTTGCATTTCTAAAATTAAACCTCTTAAAGAGAATTTTTTTTTTCTAAAGAGGTTCATTATTTTGTAATTGCAAAAGAAAATAGGGGCACCATATTGGTCCCGACCCAGGGTAGCATCCTCCTAAATCCGGCCGTGGCTTCATGTCTGTTTATGCTCCCTTACATGTGATATGCTGAAGATATTAATAGAAATTAAATGTGGGCACATTCTTGTTTTTGACTCTCGATCCAACATGTGAAATTCGAACAATAACAAACATGAAAACACACAAAGAAAGAGACGCGTGCAACACTACACACTGAACTTTGCAAGAGTGCAAAACTGAGAGTAGGTCTTGAGGGAACAGGAAACTGGCTTCCCTCCTCCCCCCTTCAATTCAAGCCCCCCACCCCACCCAACTCCGCCGCTTCCCCCACCTCCTCCCCCTCGCTTTCCTCCCTCCCTCCTCCGGCACCACGCTATAGCAGGGAACTAGGCAGGCCAACTTGCAGAGTGCAGCTCAGCCTCGATAGCGGCTGCTTCCAACTGGGGCTTGTCGGAGAGCATCGCACTCCCATGTGCACTGCTGTGCCCGCTGGATGTTGAAATCGCGCCGTGCGCCTCGCCAGGAGCCACCATGTCCAACCCAACCCACGACCCGTTCTACTCCTCTCCGTTCGGACCTTTCTACAGAAGACACTCGCCCTACATGGTCCAGCCCGAGTATCGGATCTACGAGATGAACAAGCGGCTGCAGACGCGCACAGAGGTGAGTCCGCCGGACGTGGCCGTCACACGAAAACGGGACACTGAGTTGGGGAGGTCCACGACGCGGAGGGGAGGGAGGGAAGAGTAGGGTTTGGAGAGAGAGATAAGCTGTGACGGTCCGTCATTCAGGAGATACGGATGCCAAAGTGCCAAACATTCCTGAGGTGAAAGTAAACAGCAGCGTGTGAAGTCCACGCTGCAAACACGCAGCACTTATTTTCATCTTGGGACGAATAGGTACGATTTTTAGTGACAAAGTAAAATGATTAGTGCAGGAGAGGCTTAGATGTGGCAATTTAAAGTGCTAAACTGCGTTGCACAAGTGTCACCTGTGATCCACCTTAAGCGGGAAACTCCAGTGAAATCAGGATTTGACAGTTTTAATGGAAGACATGTTTTAAAAGGGAGTGCGCTTACAGGAAACTGAAGAGTGGGATTTAAAATAAAGAAGTCGAGAAAAACTACCCGACTAGGCTGCAGTGACTGAGGCAAAGTAGATGTATCACCTCATGTAACCTATTTCATTTGCATATATTTACATATTGCCTGGATTTAAAATATTTCCATAAACCGTTGGAAAAGAGTTTCTAAGTTGATGGGAGAGTTTCTGCTAAAGCGCAAATCCACAGTTCAACCCGTTTAAGCCAAACTTCCTCAATGAAAGTGGTCCTGATTGGAAATTTATGATTGCACATGGGGACGAATTAATCTCGTGTCAGTCTCCTGATGCTTCAAGTCGTTGGGCGCTAAGCGTGTGTGGCGTACAGTGTCATCCAGCCTGAACCTTTGGTGATCCCACTGTGAGCTGCATGGAGAGCATCTGTCTCCGGCAGCTGTTCCGTGATCACACATGTGTGAATCTGCAGATAAAAAGTTCATCTGATATGTCAAGTTTAAAAGAGATGGACATCTTAAGCAAAAAGCAATAAAAATCTTGAATTAGTTTTAAATTATCCGTTCTTTACGTTTCAAGATTTCACCATGAAAATATTAAAATGTAATTCTATCTTCAAACTTCTGCTTGTACAAAAATGTGGACATTTGTAAATATAGCAATTCTAAGATGCCAAAAGCAACATATTCTTCTCATACGGTGTAAAATAAAACAGAAATATAACTCAAATGCTCCGTCAATGCATATTTCACTTGCCATGCTTTCAATTTTTGATTACCAATTAAATATTTGGCAATTTGGATGACTTTCAGTCTCCCCAGGCGAACACCTCATATAGATCTCGACATTTTCCTAAAGCTCAAGACAAGTGGGGACATTGTGGAGATGTTAAAGAAAGAGAAAAACAAGGAATATTTGTGTTGATGGCATATTAATATTGCCATTCAGCAATAACAAGTCATTATCAGGTTTTTGCAATGCAATGTAGCTATATTATAAACTAAATAATCAGCATATTGTTTCAGCTTTTAATATGTTGTATTCAAATTCAAATTTTACATATTTGATACTTTAAATCAGTTTTTTTTTTAATAAAATGCTTGAAACTGAATTGTGCTTCCTGCAGTTATTTTTGTCTAAATTCGGGCTCCAGTTGAGTTACTGCAGTCTCTTACAGAATGATGCTGACTTTCCAGAGAAGGAACTTGCAACTTTAAGCAGACCGACCAAGGCAATGTTGCTGAGATGCAGCAGCAGCAGCCTCAGTCTGATGCATTATTCATGCAGAGCCCCAGTGGACCTCAACTCCTGTAGCACACATACCCAGAAACCAAGTGCAATCACCACGCACACAATCTCAGACGCATGGACATGTAGGCACACGTTTCCAGACGTTTGCACAGGTCTAGGTGCACTAGCATTTAAACCAATACTTTAACCTGCAAAATTCTGTAATTTTTAAAAATATATTTTATCTTTTTGTTGCTGTTGGCTTGAGTTGCATTTTCAGCCTCTTCTTTGCCTTTTTTTCTTTCTATCTTTCTTTCTTTCTTTTTTTCTTCAGTAGTCAGGATATACATCATATGCTTCGTGCATATTGTTTGACTACTGAAAATTGTGTCCTATAGGAGAGAAAAAAAAGCCTTGAGTTTTGTTTGAATCCAGATGTGCCATATAGCGGGGTTCAGGTTTTTAACGTAATTATATCATAATTATCCTCATGAAAGCAAAACCCAAACCACAATTTTACCTAAAACTGCTTCATTTAGTGAAGAAAAAATCCTTAACTTTGTAGAGATGCTATATTTGTGTCCTGAATCTTAACTAAGACATTGAGGGGATACATGTCATACTTTCCACATGAAGCTGCAGCAGTTTATGTGGTCAGCTGCTGGACTGGACCGTGCATGAGAAGTCAGTCTGCCGCTTCTCATCACTGAACTTTAAAAGACAGCTCAGATTAATAAACTAGACCATGTGAGTAGAAGTATGAGGGTCAAACAAACAATTGGGGTATTCGGAGAGAAATCTGCAAAATATATCTCTAAGTTTATAGACGGTACTGCTGGGATTAAATTGCTGTTCTGTTATTCTCTGACATAATTAAACTAATCAGGTAAAAATTTATTGATCATTTTCTTTGCTTCTTATTCTGCTGGCACATGAATTTAAGAATTATCCGCTACATAAGCTGAATTCGGTTTTGTTTCATTTCAAAACAATTTAGTGTGCATTATGCTATTTTGACTTCCGGGATCTTTGGTCTTTTTTGTGTGAATAAGCTGCAATAAAATTTAAATAACTGAAATTTAAGCAGATTTATGTGGCATGAACTAAGCAAATCACTGCTGTAGACCATAAAGAAAATCTCCAGCATTTAACTAGATTCAAAAACTGGAACGATTCCTAGTAGATGTCATATGTCATTTTGGGAGGAGATCATTTTAGACCTCCTTTCTTTAAGCTTTGCAAAAAGTATTACTACCCTGAAACCTCTTCACATTTTATCACAAACAATCATAAACTTCAGTGAGTTTTATGTAATAGATCATCACAATTTAATAACTGTATAAGAAAGAGGACAAATTATTTACTAAATATATTACAAAGTATAAATGTAAAAAGCTCGGTTTCTATTCTATCCCATTTACTATGAAATCCCCTAAATAAAATCCAGTGCAGCAATTTGCCTTCAGAAGTCATTTAAAATACTGTGTATAATTTAATCTCAATCAAAATCCAGCTGTTCTGTAACAGACTCAGAAGTTTGTTGGAGAATATCGGTGAACAAACGTCAGGGAGAAAGTTGTTGAAGTTTAAAGTAGAGATCCGTTCAAAAGCAAGATCCCAAACTTTGAACGTGCTGCAGAGCATTGTTCAGTGTATGGAAAAAGTATGGCACAACTGCAAACCCACAAAGACATGGCCATCCACCTAATCTGACAGACTGGGCAGGAAGAATATTAAGGGGTCAAATGGTTGAAGACCACTCTGGATGAGCTACAGAGGTCCACAGCTCAGGTGGTGGAATATGTGGACAGTGTAATTATTTGTCATGCATTCTGCAATCCAGTAGTTTTTATTTTTAGCAAGTTTCAAGTAGTAAGCTATTATTAAAAGGAGGTTATTAGAAATTTCATTTGCAGTTTGAAACAAGTTAAAAAGAGAACAAAGAAAAACATTGGTGAGAAGTTAAGATGAGACTAACTCTATTTCTGATGGAAAACTATTACTTTTTATCATTTGGAACACAAACCCCCCAAAAGTGACACTTTCTGGTGGCTATATAATGCTTTGGGGACGTTTTCCTTCAGCGGGGACCGAAAATTTGTTTCGAGTTGATAGAACTAAAAACAGGACAATCAAGAAAGAAAACCTGGAAAACTCATAGGACCTGGCCAGATGTTCATCTTCATGCAGAAGCTCTTCGCTAAGCATACAATCAAATAGGAAGGTTGACACAGTCCCTATTTAATTCTATTTGAGAGTCTTTCCCAACACTTGAAATTTTATTTCAATGTTGCTTTATTTAATCTTGAGATACAGTGGAAAAAAATTATAGTCTCTGTATGTTCAAATAGAGGTAGAGGCAGTATTTATAAAGACTTGGGGAAAGATGGTTCTGCAAAATACCCACTCAAGGGAACTGCATACATGTACAGTATATGCCTCACTTTTCAGTGAAAGTTTTAAAACATAAACCACATTGAAGTTTGTGACTACATTGGATTTAAAGTGTAGGAATACTTATAAGAGGCACTATAGGTGTGCATACAATAGCATTTTTCAGAAAAAAAGTAGGTTTACTAAGTGGAAATAGTGTTTAAATTTAGTATTCAGTGAGATAATTTATTTGTGCTGGTTGCTATATTTTAATGGTCCAGTCAAAAATGTTAACCTTACAAGCAGATGCTTAATGTATTGAAAGAAGTAGAATTATTGGCTGCAACAAAGAAGCTCAAACTGCACTTGGCAAGCTGCTGAGGCTAAAATGACTCAGGACTACTGCTTTTGCTGTTGATATTAGTCGTTTTTTAATCGGTTCTCTTACTGTGCTGCAGTTTGGCACCGCCTTCTGGAAAAGTGCTCAAAGAGTTGAGTGATGTTAATCCTTCTTTTTGAAATTCTCTCAGTTGCAATGTTCATTGGTGGGTCTAGAATTATTCTGCTACTGACGCAGGCAAAAAATAGTGGGAGCAGACTCACCTATAACAAAATATCAAAATAGGTTATTGTAGTACTGAATAATGACAGTTGTTAAAGTGAAGTCAACAATACACACGCATTTGCTTGTCTGACATGAGAAATGCATTAGAGCTTCTTTATTTGTTCTGACATTTACATTTGACTGTACACATATTCACATCAGTGAGGTTTGTTTTTTAATCTTACAATAAAAAGTGTCTTGATTTAACTTGATATGCACGTGGGTGGAGAGATATAAAATGTAGAGCAGAGCCAGTGCTAATGATTGCACATATAATCTATCCTTCTGTTGCTTACTTTAACAGTCAGTTTTATGTTAACTGGTCAACAATACTTCTGGTTTTCTGTTTCTGATAGTCTGCTTAGAAACTACAGCCAAAATTCTTGGGAGTTTGTTCAAAAAATAAAATAATAATGAATTATAAGGGTAGTTGTTTTTATTGCAATTCCCTTCATTCTGTGCTTGTTAGTGCTGCTGCTTTGGATGAATATGGGCTCTGATTCGAACATCGACTGAAGCATTTCTTCGTGGAGTTTGCATGTTCTCCCCTATGCACGTGTGGGTTTTATTTGAGTACACAGGCTTCTTTCCACATTCCAGAAACACACACTGTTGGTTAATTGTTGTTTCTAAATTGACCTTATGGGTGAGGCTGTTTGTCTCCATGTTGGTTCTCTAAATGGACCTGCAGCCTCTGTCCCCATGATAGTAGGGACAAGCTGCAGTCACTCTGCAATGCAACACTGTATTTTGGGTATTAGATTAAATGCATTATGAAACAAACAAGTAACTATTCATTCATGTATTTAATATCTTAATCAACTAAAGATAAGGAGCTCAAATCTATGGCTTAAAGGTGTTGCTAACAGTCAGGTCAGTTTTGTTTTCATAGAAACCAAACAAAACGTCACACAATTTAATATTCTGACTCATTCATATCTGAAAAAACTGACTATTAAAGTTCAAACCTAAGAGATAGATTAACAGTTTCATTTAGAAGAAAAATTTGAACTTGAACTTGAAGTCCTTTGAGTCTTTGCAATAAAGCCACAATGGTTTGAGGGCTGCTGTTGAGTCTCGTGCAACAGATATACTTGTTAAGCCTTTTACATGGCAAATCTTTATATTCAATTGCACTAATGATAATAAAAACACAAGGGATTTTAGTGGGGTGTCTTATAGAATTTCTGATCCTTGCAACCTCTCTATAAACATTTTGAAAACCTCCAGAAAAATTTTTAATTTTGAGAAAGGTAAAAATCTTGTAAATCTTGCTACTGCAGTTTAGCATTAATCCTCATGCTATTCTATGCATAGTCTCAGTCTGTGCTAATGAATGTTCACTTACCTCAACATGCAGATTGCTTGAAATGGCTCCAACTAACGTCAGGATGCACTTCTTTTTGATTGCAGTTAGACACTAAGAGAGTTAAACTTTAAAATGGCCAAGTGATCCTTAAATATTTTTATCCCATCTAAAATGTATTTTATGATACTCCAGCATACATGTCACAATAAATAGGGTGACAGAAAGCTTAAAGGTCAACAAAATGTTTCTTTGAATTGCTCTCTTTAATCACCAGTCTTTTTTTTCAACTACTTTTTTAGTTTGTTTTATTTAATAGTGACTGATGTGTATTTATTTACATGATCTCATTGGGGGCTTCTTCTAGAGCATAAACCTAAATCAGGATTAGGATCAGGAAAAAGATTTGACAAATTATTCAGTGAAATTTTATACTGCCAGAAAAGAGATTTATATTTAAATATCTTTGTAATCTGAATATTCTTATTATAACATTTCCACAGCCAGGTTTATGTGTAGACTAAGCTAACAAGAGGCAGCATTTTTGTTTTTCTTGAGTTTGTTGAAGAACCTGGAGTTCTATCTTTATTTTAATCTTTTTTGCTTTTGTTAGGACAAACAAGAAGAAATAATAACCTAGGTATTAAAATGATTCAATATTTATGTTATCTGATAAAATAACTCTCTCGACCACTGAAGGAGAATAATGTATCCTAGTAAATTAATGTGACATGATCTGTTGGGTTTGTCAGTTGGTCTCCTGCATTTTTGCATACTGAGGAAAGTTTCCTCAGTACGCAGAAAATGTTTTTCTTGCGTGTTTTGTTTTCAGTAACAACCTTTGCACCTGTCCCGTAGTTTCATGGAAATATGGCCTAATAAAAGCCAACAGCGCAGCTGATCGCATGTTTGTCCGGGATCAGAGCTCACCTTTGAACTGAAACCTCTGCTGCCACTAAAGCAGACCCTGGTCCTGTGATTACTCAGGGTCTGTTTCTATCCCAACCTTATTACCTACTCCATTCATACTTATTACCTGGCTGGCTGTATTTCTGTGCCAGACCAACTGCTATTCCATTACCTTCATTTTAGTGAACGTGAACCTGTGCTGACCTGGTAATCTAAACAGGCTGTGATGTGGGTTTGATGCCATGCATACGGTGTGACCACATTGTTTCAGTGCTGTCGCGCTGAGGGCACAGACCTCCGGCGTTTGGAAGGAGCTGCGCTGATTTGTGGGGGAATTCGACACTTACGCATATGCAAATGTACAAAGGCGGATTAACATTCAGAGGAGGAGCTTGGTCGACCTCAGCTGGTGCAGGACCATTAGCATAGAGGACATTAATATTCAGCGGCAGAGAGCGGAGACGCAGAATAACACTGTAAGTAAAACTACAACGCAGAGGGAGAAACAGGAGGAAAACAAAAGCATTTTAATGGAGCCGCTGCAATAATACCCGGCAGGCTGCATTCAGAGGCTTCGCTGCTACTGCTGCTGCTGACAGTGGGTCTAATGGTCACACTCCTCCTCAGCAGATAGACATGCGATCAGTAACAATGATTGGCAGGCCTTTTATTGGATTCTTGTGTCTATTGCACATAGTTAGTCTCATTCTCATTATTTAAATGGGCCTGCAGACCTGACTCATTGGCTTCTCTGTGGAACTGGGGGAACTGGAGTGTTCATTATGGTAAAATCCCTTGTTCCTGTCAGGAGCAAAGTGGATCTGTTCCCATCAGCGCGAAGTGTCAGATTGACATGAATAGGCTTATGGTGTAGAGGTCAAGTTGGCAGTGTGCTGTTAGGTTCACATGGAGGGATTAAAGATGAGCCACCAAGAACACAGTCAGAGGTTTATGTTTGAGAATCTGCCTTCCTAAGACATACTGTACATTGTGGCCTTAATGGAGGCTTTTACTGTCGGTAGGTCATATGAAAACTGACATGTATTGAGTCTGATATCACCGTTGTACTGGAAATAAAAGCTTTGTAGCACCCACCCAAGAACATCTGGTTCTTGTCTTCAGCTGGGAAGTTCACAATCGGCGTCCAGTCAAAAAACTGCAGTAGCTCTGATATTACTGGCTACAGCTCCAGTATGCAATGATGTAAACCTGACACCTGGGAAGACATGCTTACATCATACAGAAATTTGCTTTTAAAACACACGTCTAGAAGCAAAAGAAAATCAGCCATCATAGAAGGAGACTGGATTGAGTCACAATACAAAGCTTCATGGCCTCTGGCAGTTTGCACTCCTGTTTTTTCTTAGGAATGGACCATCTTGTGATTCTTTTTAGGATGATTGATTTTTTAATTTAATTTAATTTAATTTAATTAAGATTCAAACATTCCTTAGTAGTAGTAGTAGTGTTGATTATCCTCGTTCAACTGAATCAGTGCTGATTTTAATCATTCAGTGATCCATGTAATGATTATTTTAACTGTATAAGAAATATGTCACATTACTGTGCACTGATTTCCCCTCCTACACATTAAATAGCAAAACAAAGAAAAAGCGACACAGTCTCTATATTTCAAAAATGTTGTGTTTACTTCGCTTCACTGAATCAACAGCATTATTTTTATTTATTCCTTTATCTGCTGAATCTCTAATATGCTCCATTTTTATGATTCAAGGCTTATTGACAAGAGCAGCCGTCTGCCTTTGTGGGCTTGTGAAACGTCGCTCAGTGCTCTCACATTAAAAACAAAGACATTTTGCATTTTCATAATTTGGCCAGTCACTGAAAGGACTGAATCGCATTAATCCTGCGTCTCTTCGTTAAGTCCCCGGCAACATCCGCCTCGCTAAATTAAAGAATAATAGTGCTAAAAGGTGAGCAGGCAGTCTGATTATTTTGAAGGGACAAAGTAACCTTATCCACAGAAAGCTGGTGTCAGAGCTGAATACCTCATGCCTGTTTATTCCTTTTTTTCTTAGAAAGCAGTTTTTGGTGTGAAATCTCTGAATAGAGACAGAAATACATAAAATTCAATTTACTGTCTTACAGTAAGTTTTCTATCTTTTCTTATTCTTCTATGAAACACATTAGAAAATAGTTTAAACACTCATGATCAGTTATTTAAATACAAAAATGTAGTTAATCTATTAATTTTACAAAAATGTAACTAACAACTAAGACACACACAGCTTGTAGCTACTACTTGACTTTCTATTTGATTTTAAAGCTTTTTCTTCATATTATACAAAATTACTGCCTAGAGATAAATATAGATAATTGAAACAATATGTGACCTAATATGAAATGGGTATTAAAGATTTGGACTAAGAATGAATAATGTATAAAAGTGTTCAAGAGTTAAAAGTGAAACCTGATTTTCTTTCTTTTCTAAAATGCAGTGAATGTAACACCAATGTGACATGTGCCTCGTAAATATGCTGTTGCTTTCTTCGTAAAAGTTGGACAGCCATGTTTGTAAATTACAATCTAAACAAACTTGCCATTATTGCCGTTTTTTTATTATTCCATCAAGTTTTTTTTTTTTTACTTGGTCACAAATTGAAAGAAAATTGAGGGCATGATCATAGATTAATTAGTTCAGGGATACACAAACTTTCTTGACCTATCATGGTTATGATCATTAATCAATAAAAGAAGAAGTAAACCAAGGCTTGTTTACTTTTAAGTAGGAGCACAAAAATCTAAAGTATAATTGACGCTAACGCTGACTTTACAACTGCTACTATAGACTAAAAGGAAAAGTTTATGACTTGTAGCAAGAGGTTTTTGGTTTTTCTGAGGAAATAAACTTGCACTAGTCCCCGAATGATTCAGGTACCTCGATTATTAAAATTCTTTGAGGCAAATTATCTGCCTGTAAGCTTAGTTAAATTATGTTCTACTATTTATCGCACCGTATTCCAGTCGGGTGATTATTTGTGTTGCGCTTTTACTTCCGCTTGTTAGTTCTTGACGATTGCTGAGTGCTCGCAGCATAATGTCCAATTTTCAAGGGGGGATTTCATTGATTTATGATAATATCTGGATTTTTATTGATTTTCAAGGGACCAATAGGCATTCTTAAAATGCCTGGCATGTTGTAAGGATACAACAGCCTTTTTCCTTCCGGAGATGCTGCCTACTGGTGATGAAAAGCGAACGGCGCCAAAGTTCATGGCGGTTCTATGGATACAGGTGGAGCGGAGAGCCTGATTTTGACTCACCCCTGATTTGATAGCTTTCAACACCAGAACCACAAGGGGTCAAACTAAAAGAACATCTTACTTGGTCAGATCTAGTGGTTGACTTACTTACTAACTCTTTGTCACCTTCATCTCTTATTTAGCAGGAAGGATTATTGACTTTTCTGCTCCAACAGCAGTTTTGTCTGCCTGGAGGTCACTCAGAGATTAGCAACTGTCAGTTCTGCTACAGGTCATTGAACGTCTTGGTGGATCCTCACTTTGAAATTGGATCTGGATGAAGAAAGTTACTAAATGAGCCTAAGCACCAGTTCAGTGCACAGAAGAAAAACAACAAGATTTTTACACAAAAGTAGCAAATTCTATGATGCAAGCAAGAACATTTATGACTTTGTTGATTTGACACCTCTCCTGATCCGATTGAACAAGAATTTCCAATTGGTCCTGTCTTTGAGCATCTGCTCTGAGGAGCAGATGCTCTGCTCCTCAGAAGCATCTGGAGGAGGAGATGTCAGGAGTGCTTATCAGCCAATCAGAGAGGTTTATGGTAAAGCCAGTGATTCAACAGATAAAAAAAAAACAACAATTCAATTGGTTGTTAAAAAAATAGACTAACTTTTAGGTATAGAGACGTCTTACTCTCTCTATTTCATGACTGGAGCTTTTTTTCATATTCAAAGGAGACAACATATGATTAATTCTAATGAATCCAAAGAGATTTACATTCAAAGTTTAGCTCACAAACCAATATTTAAAATTATGACTTATTGTAGACTATTTCAAACCTTTTTGAAATTCTAATTTTATTAAAAAACAAAAATCTGACATTTTTTGACAAAACTCTTGTAGAATAACATGTTTCCTATGGGAATCAGAGGTTATTTTGACTCAATCTAAAAAGCCCGATAAGGACATTCTGAAGTGACCTTGGAAGGAGGAAAGTAGTTTTTGTAGTTGATCAAATCAGGCGTGTTTGTGTACATTACAATGATGATTCTGTTGGCTCTCATTTAACACAGCTGAACAATTTAGTGTGGTACTGCTTTAAATATTTGGATTGTCAAATATGTAATGTAGTAATATGTACTCTTAAATAGATATTTGTGTTTTAGTGTCAAAAATAACATACCCTTACAGATTTTATGATTTCTGTCCTTATGTGAAAATATCTAAAAATGGTGCTTCTTAGCAGTGTCCCATTGTATGTATGATGTTGGAAAAGGATGTTTCCAGAAACTCATGAAAATGTATAAAAAAAGAAAAGAGCTCCGGTGAAATCACAAGCGTCAGTCACATCCAGCAGGATGCTCGGACAATGGACCCACCTTTTTCCTGGCTCTTTCCCATGGTTCCTTCCAGGCAGCTCTGCCCCTCAGATAACAGAGAAGACAGACGTGCCTGCAGTCAGTCTATGTCCTGTTGTGTTCTCTGTTCGGCATGGTTGACAACTCCGTCCTGAAACTAAGAGGTCACAGGTTGAAATCTTGGATCTGAAACAGTTTGTGCTCATATTGTTTGGCAAATATTTGAGTGGCACAGTGAAAGCTTGAACTGTGGGAAATTAGTTATTCAAATTCTCCTACTTTTTTGGCCTAATGACAAAACCCCCCCAACAAACTAAATGTTTTTTAATACCCCATGTTTTCAGTTTTGGAAAAAATCTGGAAATTCTTGTCATTTTCTGTTGCTTTTAAAATTTACTTCCTAAATATAACATGTGGCAGACTTTTAATTATCTTTTATGGTCAACATTTGTTAAATTTATTTGAAATAAAACACATTAAAAAACCATTTGGATGCCTTATAGTCCATCAAAAATTAAAAAGTGAAAATTTGAATTTGGCTGCTCAAACCTTAAAGAAAACTGGAAATCTTTGTTAGTCAATAGTACCATCAAAATGCTAATGGTACTATTGCAAAACTAATATTCTGGTCAATGTTACAGGTGTCATATTGCATAATACAAATAAAACAAAAACATAAAATTATGAGATAGACTTCTAATCCCAGTGAAAGGGTTTTCATAGCAAATCTGTATGTACACAAGATAGAGGAACAAAAGAACAAATAAAATTGTTTGTATCCTCCTAATCTTGGTCCCCCTAATCAGCTTTGTTAACAAATCAAGGGTTTATCTTCATTTCCGTAAGTCTAACAATTAGCAATCCAGAAGGTGTATCCAAAGTGGTATGACACCGGGTTTTATTGTTGCATGCAGCTTGGCTCATAAAAAGCTGTGCAACTCCAGCTGCATATTTTTACCAGTGGAAGCAGCAAATATAGAGAGGGAAGTTTTACTCGAGGGAGGTTTCACCAGCAGCCAGGCTCTGCTTTGTGCTGCTTTCTGGCTGTTTCATCATTTTGCTGATCAACTGTTTGAGTCTAATGGAGTTTTCCATGTAAATGAGCTGAGCTTCATAATTCTGACCAAGGATGGAGACAGACTATAGACTGTAAATTTATTTCATCATTACTGATATTGTTATGGGTACTGCACCCTTCTCGATTAAATCTTTGCTGAAAAGTTGCACCTGTGACTCAGTATCTGCATCAGTGATGTGTCACTGCGAGTGTTGTACAGCAGCTGATCTTCAACTTTTCAAGAGAGCTGGCTAATTGTGTATGTTGTGTGTTGCGTAAGTTTTAGGATATTGTTTGATTTAAAAACTTTACCAGCAGAAGAGTTGACTCTACACAGAATCAATTATCTTCTTACAGTCTAGAGCAAGCTATGTCTCCAGAATTATTTCCTATTTTATCTTTGTGAAACAAATTCATCTGGACACACTGGCACTGTAAATGTGGGTTTTGAGTGATGTCAACAATTAGCCTCTCTGTAGTAGAACATCAGACTAATTTTTAATCCAGTGAAGTTATGCTCACTATTGATCTTGTTTGATTCATGAGGTCAGATGAAGCTGAAACAATCTAACATTTGTGGAAACTCTTAACTGCTTTGGATAGTTTCACTGCAAGGATGACGTAAGGAATATGTTTTGTGTCAAACATACACATAGGATTTAGCTACTGCATTGCCAAATCTTATTAATAGTTTACAAAAATATGATTTATTCATTTCAAGCATAATGAAAATACATTAAATGAAAAATTATACTGTGAAAATTAATCATGCTAAATTATTAAAAAATGGACTTGTATATTTAACGCTTGTTTACATTTTTGTAAACAAACGGAGCCTAAAAAACTTTGACAATAAATATGGCCACTTGCTTTCTCCTTTACAAGTCAGAATGCGGCTGGATATTTTTTTGTTTCTTTGCACAACTGATACTTTCCACCCCACAACATATTCTCTTCTTTGCAAGTTTATTTAAATAAATAACAGGAGTGTACAACTTGATTTTTGAGATCAAGCTCTGATTTGCTGTCTGTTAGAATGTAAGATAAATTATCTTTAATCACTAATTTGTAAACACTTGTAAAGAAAGTAAGTTACTTCCTTACCTTAAAGCTACTAGCATTTCCAAATCCCGAACATTTGTCAAAAAGTGAAAGTAGTTATACACGGAACATTGCTGCCAGTGTTATTTTGGCTTGGGCAGGATGTGTGTCCACTGACCAGAAAATGTCTTAATTCTTACTTTCTCACCAGCTGATCTCTAACCAGGTCTGGTCGAGTGTAAAATCAGACAGCATCACCAGTCTCTTCTCAGATTTTGCTTTTTGAAATACATCCCTGTTTATGTTGTTTCTAATATCAATGTGTAAAGCTACAGGTGAGCATCTACATCTGTAGTGTTACATTAAAAATGTCCTAACATCTGAAGAAATCTTGTATGGCTGACTCTTCCTTCCCAGCAGCCCGAAACCTCATTGTTTAGTGAGCTAATTAGCTTACAAAAGGGAAACACAATCCGGAGGACTGCAGTGGTCAGTGAGTCAAAGTCAAAATCTTTATCCTCACTCATCTTCATATTTCATATTACATATTACTCAGGGATCCATTAAATAGGCACTTTTCTCAGGCCTGGTTTTACTTGGTCTCTTTGTTTAGCTTATTTTATGATATTTTTGCTTACTGAATATTTAAACAATTTTGTTTGTTGTAAAAGTTTAATTTTTATATGTCAAGAAGATAGTTTCTGATGTATTTTATTATTTTTGATTTTTCAACATCTGAATTTTTAGAGTCTAAACAGATGTCTTTAGTTCTTATTTCAGTTAGGAAAACATTTTACTTATCCATGTTTGTGAAAGTAACAAATTTTTTCGTAATCGGTTCAGGAGCCAACGAATGACAGCAACCAGAAATCAAATACAAAACATAAAATTGTAATCTATATTCTTATGGCTATGAAGAAATAAAATCCATAATTTGGTTGGTAATGCTTACTTGTGTGCCACTATATCTGTGTTTAATGGGCGTCAGTCTTTTCCACTGCTTTTGTATCTCAGAAGAAACATCTGGAAATATACTGGTTAATATTGGTTTCCAGTTTAGCTTGACCTTTTACCCCCTAATTATATTTTGCCCATTTCCATTTTTTTCATGAGACATTTGTAATTATTTTTGTAAACTTTATTTAATTTCAACAGTTAATAATCAGTCTCACCACAAACGCAACAAATACAGAGATTGTAATTTTACTTACAAAAACTAGAAAAATATGAGTTTGTTCTGCTGCATTTATTAAATAGGTGGAAAAAAAAAATCTGATTGCTTAGTATTTGACCTGCTGTCAAATACTAAGTCTATCGGATCTATCAGATCCGATAGACTGATTTCAGTTGCTGGTGGAATGGTTGGAGAAACACTAAACTAGTTTTGTCAGACAGTCCGAAAGGGATTCACTTAGTAAATTTAGTCGTTTGCGAAATAATTGGTGGTGTGCTGTCAGGGCCAGCAGGGCCTTCTCTGATAGCCCTAGAAAATTGAAAAGAAAAAGTGTAATGTTTAAATCATATTTAATTTGATCTATAATTTAATTTTTATTCTACAAACGAGCTTGCTTATTGGAATTATTGAGGCTTAACTTTAATTTCCTACTTTAAAAAGTGCCTTAAACGCATCTGGAGAGCAGCTCGCCTCAGAACCTGCTGTACAACTTCAGCTACCCCTTCGTAAAAAATACAGTGCAACAGGCCATAGTTGGCATGACTGACAGAATTATCAGCCAATCAAAATTGGCATACAATGACGGCGTGTCCCACAGGCACAGCTATACGTAAAGAACGTCCATCGCATTCTACGTCACTGTAATGAACTTGGTATTTACAAAATGGTAGCTGTGTTTGCTTCAACTCCGGTTGAGATAGTTGCAGACTTATCAAAATCGCATATTTTAAGTCGCCCTTTAACGGATAAAAAAGAAATAACTAAAAATGGAAAATCCACACCAATCCTGGATTCACTAACATAGACTAGTAAGAACTTTGTAAGGCATTTTAAAGACTGTATCTATGAACGCTACGAGCGGCTAACAGCTAGCACTGACCACAACAACCTGTGGATTTTATTTACAAATAATGGGTGAGTGTTACTTTTCTATAAGCCTACATTCTCATACAAATTTTACTTAATATTTTTCTTTTAATCGTTCAAATGTGCTATTTGAGCAGGTATGGATGGATGTTGAGCTGAACTGGGAAACAGAAAAGTTTAGTTAAATTGCTGGTTGTTCAATTATATGCGCTGTTGCCTGTGTATTTTGTTAATATATACATTGATGTATTGCTTGATATGTGCATTGTTCCCTTACTTGACGTATTTTTATTTCTTGGCATATTATTGGATGCCTGTTGCTCGGTGTGGTGCATAGTTTTTGCATTGTCCTTCATAACGTGTATTGCTCTATTGAAGGCTCTGACTGAAAACTTATGGCTCGCCACTGTAATGATTAATAAGGTCAAAAAACATCTGTGGTATGTGTCCTAGCTTTTGTTTAAAAATACTGTATCATTTCAACCCTCTAAAGGTGCTGGATAAGATTATACAATTAAAGTAAACAAAACATTATCGATCTTTAAAATGCATTGCAATTATGAACCCAAAACTGTGTAATTCCTGTGTTTTTTTTTTCATTAAATTTTTATTGATTTTTTATTTATTTTTTCTAAAAGAGCAGAGACTTTTTTTGTACATTTGACTGATATCTTGAGGAAAATATCCCCTGTCAGTAAGTCAGTGTCGCTCCTCAGTGTGTATCTGCAGCACAAGTGACTTTATTGCTGCTGTAGGAATCAATCCGGCTCCATTCTGGGTGAAAGCCAGCAGTCTTGAATGTTGTCTCCTGTCATTTTTCAAGCTTGTTCTGAATCGAGTTTCTCTCTTTAAAACGCCAGACAAACGACTTGTGTGTATTTACTCTGACCCTTCCTATGTTGTTGCTCTGTGGCACGTATGTGAACCAGTTCTGTGACTCCAGTGCATGAAGTCTGATGCAGTGAAAGAGGGACAATGGGAGGGAAGAAGAAGCCCAACTAAATTGGCAGATATGAAATTAAACTTGGGGACTTCTTTAGTGACTTCATCCAGAGAGATAAAGTTCATTTCTGGGGAACGTGTAGAGGCTGTTCAAGGGCAATGACTTTCTCCCGCTGCATTCATTTCTCTTCATTTCCATAATGCGTGGCAGGTGGCTGTATGGTAGCCAAATGCAGCAGCATGTATAGTCTGCACTCTAGACCCATGGGAATAAACATGTTGATGTCTAACATTAGTGTGTCCTGGGTCTTAGAAATGATCACAGCAATGGCTGTATGGAGGGAATTGCTTTACTTTGTCAGTTTAAGCACCACTAAAGATACATTGCCAATGAGGTAAAGGTTTATTCTCTCAGGGATCTCTGTCTCTTTGTATTTATTTAGCATCTCTCTCAGCCATACTTGGAAAACCAGAAAATAAAACAGTAAGTCCAAACCAAGTCAGCCTAATTGTGTTATTCTTTAACTAACAAGTATTAACTGTAGGGTTTTCAAAACAATAATGGTTGTTCTTTAGTAAGCTATTGAAAAAAATAACAGGAAAATAGCCACAATTGTATTCAAAAAGTCAAATTTGTTAACAATAAATAATAAATAATTTTTTTTAGTAGCTGCAGGAGCTGCTACTTACAATTTTTATACTTAGTATTTTTGTGTGCTTTGCAAAACTGCTGCATATTCTTTTACACATTATTGTATTGACCAGTGAATCTGGGTTTCATTAACAATCTGTTTTTGACACCTTTTAACATGATCCACAGTAAAAGAGTAGCGAAAGTCTGTAATATCACCTAGCTGAGGATCTGAATGTTGCAAAGATGTAGCCCAAAAAACGCGATTAAAAATTAACATTCAAAGCAAAATGCTTTGAATGTTGATGATGCCGGAGATGAACTTTTGTACATTTTGTTCCCACAGGATTAACTGGAACCACATTGAAATAAATTTTTATCCAAATTATGGGTAAAATAGCTTATCACCATTTTCATAAACATACTTTATTAAGACATGAAAATGACAGAAAATTCAGAAAATTACTCTGGAATAACCGCATATAAAAAAATCCAGGATAAAAAAAAATAGTTTTAAAATGTTGTAAATGCAAAATGCCATAGGTTTGGTTGTAAATACCTATATGTGGAGAATTTATGGAATAAAGTTGTAATTGACCACAGATTAGTTAAATCTTCAGTTCAGTTCACCACATAAAGTGGGGTAATTATGCCACTATATGGTAAATTATATATGCATGTAATTGGATTATTGATGATCTTCTCATGGAACCAACAGTGGAAAACATGTTAAATAAATAGAAACATTTTTCCAGATTGCTGTGAAGTGTGGTTAATATGAGTCAAGTCTGATAGCTAATTTCAAAGTGCTGGTAAAAATCTTTTCTCCATGATTGTCATAGTTGACATTGTCAGGTTTTCATGATAGATTCAAAATTACTTAGCAAGAAATATATTTTCCGCTATTGTTCAAGTAAAAGGTTTGTGAAAATAGGAACCTTTGTCCCAACTAATGTTTTCAAAAATCTGGACTAAGTGTCTAAGTAGAGCAAGTTATTGATTGAAGAAAACAGTTACATATCGTTTTATCCCTCTCTTGAATGGAGGACAGAAACTTTCTGTAAACTTCTTTGTAGTACTTGGGATTTGATTAGAAGTGCTTTTCATTATTAAGCCCATTTGTAAATTACACAAAGACTGTAAAGTGAGTCACTTGGCACAAATCTTTTGCTTTTATGTTCTTCAATGAGCTGAAGCAGTTTAGATTTTTTTTTTTTTTTGCCGCTGTACATTTTTCTTTACACAACAGTCAGCTGCACTATGAACTATTCAAAAGCTGAATAGGACCTCAGTCATTGGTAATTCTGCAAGGTCAGGCCCTCGACACGCCTACACTCTTGAAGGCTTTTCTGCCACAAGGGGCTGAAGGCGATAACAAAAAGATTCAGACTGACAAAAGCTTCCTGGGAAAACGGTCCATGTTAAACAGAGGCAGTGGGAAAAAGTGAATGCAAGCATGTTTATAGTGCATTGTTCTCTTTGAAAGCATGCTGGTTTGTTTGTGTATATATGCATCTCTTAAGGGCATGTTTGAGTGTTTTCATAAAACTCTGACTGCCTTTCCATTCTGTATGGATGTTTCTTTATGCCAAGACTTAACCCTCAGCTCTGTTGCTATTTACTGAGGATCCTTACTATGCTGTCCGTCCAATCCACTTGATTCCCTGTAAATCCCCTGGGTCTGGCCTGTGCTGGTGATTTGTGGTTGGCTAGAGGGCAATTGACACATTGATAAATCCCCCTCAGATGGGGTGCGATTCATTTGAATCAATAGAGCCTTATCGTCTGACGGGCGTCAAGGCCGTCACGGCTGCGACTGTGTCAGTTCACCTATGGTCCCTTGGAGTCAGCCTGATTTGTTGCTTTTGACAACAAACATCGTCATGCCACGTGGTTCGTCAGAGAGTCCACGGGCGTGAATGAAGGCAGGATGTTGTCTGTCACTGGGTAGCAGCAAGGAGGACGGGAGACAGCAAGAGGGAGACAGATGTGAGAAGAGGCAGAGAAATATAAAAATAAAACGGAGTCTAGCCGCGGAGAGTGATGACGGCTTTCTTAAAATAGGAAATATTTAGCTTTATTACAAAATGAAATCAAAACTACTTACACTCTTCATTACATCAGGATGTGATTCTTCTCTGAGGTTGGTTTAGTTTCAGATGTGGGTTTCACATGGCTTGTGTTGCTGGCCTCCAGTTTCTCCTCTCTTTTAGATCTCGAGTGTAATCTGGCCAGTCTGGCGGCTCAGCTTTGCACAAGTTGTGATTCAGTGCCACACCAGGAAGAAGCTGTGAGGCAACTCCAATTCTCAATTCTAAGTAGGACTTTATATTTTTATAGTGGGACATATACTGCTGTAGGCTTGGTCTGATCTTTGGTATCAAGGTAAATACATGAATTTTAAAAACTTAGACTTTCAAAAACTTTTAATCCTACTGGTTACTGTTTGATGGTGCAGTTGGTGTGTTGTATCACAACTAGAAGACCTCTGGCTCAAATCCCAACCTGAGGTGTTTCTGCATGGTGTTTGCATGTTCTCCCTGTGCATGCACAGCTTTTCTTTGAGTACGGCGGCTTCATCCCACAGTCCAAAGACATAACTGTTAACTGGTCTCTCCAAATTGTCTGTAAGTATATGAGTATAACTGAAGTTTGTTTAAAACTTCAGGTAAAAATATTCAAAATTCTGCACGTTTACTTGAAAATTACAACTGGAGTTTGTTTTAGATTTTAATTACATTATTCAATCAGTAAATCAATATGCTAGATTGTTAGTGCAGTATAGTAGCAGTAGGAGTTTAATTGTGTTGAATGCTGAAGCTAAATCCTTCTCATGAGCATGAAATTTGCTGGTTATTTTCAGATTCCTCTGTTGTCTGCATCGGGAGACTTTTCAATAAAGACACAAACAAAACTACATCGTCTATGGCTGAACCCTGCTGGGACAAACGCAGCTACTGGAGACAAAACAATAGACATCGTTGTCATCTCTGCTTCTATGTGAAATGCTCTCTTTCTTTAGGGTGGTCTCAGGCCTGAGTCAAATAGCGGGCAGCTGCCAAAATGACTGTATTAAGTTTGAGTGGACAACATTGTTTTGTAGAATGCTTTGGTTCAGAAAAATATTGAAAACAGGAAGAGAAAGGAAAACTATTTGTGGGAAAGTAGCATGTAACTAATACCAAAAGAAAGAGGTTTTCTGTAACTTCTTTACAGAAAGAGGTTACAGAAAACCTCTGTAACCTCTGGTTACAAACCAACAACTGGTTTGTTGTAGGCTACAAATCAACAACTGGTTTGTAACCAGTTTTTAGGTTTTCATAATCAAAATCATCAAATTCTGAAAAAAGGGAAAATGAATTTGGAATAGAATAGAATGGAATCGGGGAACAAATGAAAAGATTTTATAGGGCCTTAGTTTAGTCAGTTCTCTGAAATCAGACGGTGCCATTTTTCACACTTTGTATTACAACAGGATCTATACATTTACCTTCATTTTATTGTTAAACTGCACTTTATGGTCAGTTTACTTATGTTCTTTATCCTTGTGTGTGAAAAAGGTTATTTTTATTTTTAGGTCTGAGGCATGAGTTCTTTAACTTTCAGCTAAGTTTTTCTATAAAATCAGAATACTCACCATGCTTTACTGAAAAGATTTGTTTTGTTGTGTTACAAACATAGTTCTACACATAAAATGTTTTTTTTTTTAATTATTGCAAACTAATGTAATAAAAGATATTTAAATGTCTGATCAAATCTGATTTGAACATTTGAACATGATTTTGAGAATTCATCTTTAAACAAATGTAAATCTGGCCTTATTGATATGGTGTACAGTATGTTAGAATTTTCAGTTTGTGAACTTGCTAACTTTAAAATATTTTGACAACAAATTATTTGCAATAATTTATAAGAAAGTTAATTTGTTTTGACTTTCTCAAAAGTTGTTGTAGCTTTTCAGCAGCAGGATGGTTGAGGGCTGCTGTGTGAGAGCAGTGAGCATGTTGGTTACCCTTCACTTGACTGTCAATCCCGGGAGTGCCTGCCTCCTCCTGCTGCTGGATTATGAGGTGAACTCTGTCTGAATGCCGACCAGCACCGGATTCAGTCTCTCTCGCCGTCTCTTTTGTCCCGGTGTGCCACTCTTCTCTGTCTTTCTGAAATAGATGTATTCACATGACACCACACACATGCTGGGTGTTCACACCTGCTGATTCTCACAGTGTGACACACACACAAAAACACTCGGCATTGCATGCAGCTCATCCCCAGCGGACAGATAGTCAGGCCCGTATGTTAGCTTACCAGATTCAATTTATTTTTCAGAAATTTTTTTAAAAGTGAGAGTGCACTCAGACAAACTCCTGGCATGTAATCAATTATCAGATTGTTTTACTGTGTAACACTGAGGGGGAGTGATGTATTTTTGCACTGTTGGGGTGAGCAATTACTCTGATTGACCCAGTGGGAGCACTATAATTACAGGTCAATAGTGTCCTTTTAAAGGTGATGTCTTTGGTTCAGTTTGTGGCAACAAAACAAGTGAGTATGGAGCGCAGATGCTCAACTTTTTGCTTAAGGTCATTTGTTAATGTTTTTCTAGTTCATGCAAAAATTTTATTTATCATTTGTATATTTTAATCAATTTTTAATGTTTTTGTAAGCAATTAATGAAGCAAACAAATAAAATATGTATTGCTTTCAGCTTTCAGACCTAATAGTTTGCAGCTGGTCTCTTGTTGGTTCGAATTTAAAGAAATACCTCTGAAAAATGGAAATCAAACTTTCTGAATATGTCCTTACAGTTTTATAAACTTGACTAAATCATAGTAATTTCTGTTAAAAGGTGCTGCTTTTTACCATAACATTTAGCTTTATCTTGTCCAAAAGTGGAAATGTATTGTACATTTATCCAAAAACTTGCAAGATCTTACAGTATAGATGTTAATGCTGAAAAAAAATGAGAGTTTGCAGTGAGTTAAAGCTCTCGCTTGTGGAATCTCACTTGTGTCGTGCTTACCACCAGCTCATGATCGTCTATTGATTACCCGGCTTGATTAGGGTTATGTTCCGGGACTGCGCACCACATGCCCTCCTCTTTGCATGGGGCTTGCCGCGGATGAGACACGCTGACCCGCGGGGCGCACCGGTCACCGCTCATCAGGCCTGACACTGCTCGATGGTGACAACGCTAATTGTCAACATCTGGGAAGTGCTTGCCATTCTTCAGCTCCTGCGCAGACTGAAACGTGGGGATCTGTCATAACATGTCAGAGTAAATTAGCATCAGTTTAACGTCGCTGGTGGAAGAGGGAGGTAGGGGCATGGGGGTTATCCCGCCAGAATTATCAGGAGCTTTTCCGCAGAAGATGCTTAGTAAAAAATAAAACTTACCAGAGCCAGTGCTAGAAATACTTTACAGAAGTTTCCCACATTCTCTACTTATTGCTACTGCGAAAGCTTTTTACTGTTGCTTAAAAATATTGACAGTCAACTACATTAGGGCTTGAGCTGGAGATGTGTTGTTTATCTTGATTAAAAATACTGCATATTTTACTGTATGTTGGCTTTATCAACCATTTAAAATATACAAACTTCAAACTTCTAATAGCTTTAAGTTCAGAAAATAAACAGGAAATACTGCTGTTGAAATGTATTATTTTTATTAGTAGTATTAGTTTTATATTGATACTCACAGGAGTATCTCAGTAAATCAGAATACCATAAGAAAAATGCCAGAACTGTTGGTCCAAAATAAAACCCACAAATATTGATGGCACATATACAAAGACTAAAAAATCATGAAAACTGCTTGGTAATTTTTTAGGTAACTTTGGGAGCTGGCAAAGTTTATATCAGTTAACAAATTATGCAGGTTACCTGAACTAGTAGCTGGGCTGCTGTAGGTGTTTTATTAAGCCAACAAATATGCTAAAACTGTGCACTGCTGCCAGGTAGCTTTTGTTTAAAATCAGTGTTTTCTTTGAAAGAATTGATGTGCATACTTCTTATTATTTTGCTTGGATACAGTAGCACCTTGATGATGATGTCTTTCTCTTAGCGAAGGGAAAATAGTTGGAAAACTCCTCCTGGATTACAACATTCAGCAACATGTGGGGGAGGGGAAACACCTCTCTGCAGTGGATATAGGTATAATTAGGATGTTCTGTCTTTTATGGAGTTATATTTTTTCTGATTTACACTTTTCATTTCTGTTCCAACAGTTTTCATTCTAATTTAAATCTTGTAAAACTGTGGTTCAAACACATTATTTAATTTTAACATAAATTCAAATATAAAATGTGGATTTTTATATTTTTTCATGTAATAAACAAAGCTGTCACATTACACTACAAAAAATGTTAGATTAGGAAGAATCAGTATTGAATTTGTATAAAAATGCAATAGGATGCAACAACCTTGATGAAGATTATGGGTTGGTATATGTTTCCTATACAACACTGAAGCAATACAAACATGTTGGTACTTCGTGGTACATCATATGCGTACAAATCTAGACTAAAAACTGAGTTTTTAGTTTTAAAATCTAGACTAAAACTTTTGATTTTGTTTTTCTTTTCACAGGAAAGCGACAGTTTGTGGTGGGACGCCTTTGCTACAGAGTTTTTTGAGGAAGATGCTACCCTCACACTCTCCTTCTGCCTCGAAGATGGACCAAAGAGATACAGTAAGAATACGGCAGGCATCTCTTTTTTTTAAATTTATTTTCAAATGTTGTGTTTGTTAGAATGAACTGGATAATTGTGAAACTGTTTCATTGTCAAGACTTCTTTGTTGAGACATTCAACGTGTTACATGCTGCTCCTCCTGCTGTTTTACTTTTACGAGCTTTATATTTTCCACTTCATGAGTCATTGTTGTGCTAATCTGAATCTTGTGAAAATCTTCCCAATTCAATTTGTCATCCTAACTATTATCGCCATCTATCAATTAGATGGATTTTTATGACATTGTAGGAGGCAAAGTTGAAAACAGGTTGTGAAGCAAAGCTGTTGATTTACAGAAAGTCTTATCCTTTGCATACATTAAGACCTCTATCTGTGGTGTTCATTATTCCTTCAAATGATTTTTTGCTGAAGTAAAGAAAATTCATATTGTATTTTTACTTCTCTTTAACCTGCTACTTCCTTTACCAAGTTTCTAGTCAAATAATTGATTTCTTACTCTCCCAAAATACCTCTACAACACCTCACTGAAAACAACCAAAAAATGTGTGAACTTTCTCAGTAAAGATTTTTACCTTTGAAACAATATTTTTTCCACGCAGCATTCTGCTCTGTGTCCCTGAGAAAATTGCTCTCTCTCTCTTTAGCTTTTACTCTGCATGTGTTTGAGCATTGACGCAATGTCACACCCAACCACTGGCAACCTGTTTCTAAAAATGTAATCACAGGTCTATTATATGGGTTTCGCTTTCAAAAATAACTTTTTTCATGTAGACGCTGTTTTAACTTTAGAAAATTGTTTACATTAAAAAATATATATATTTTAATTGGAAAAAGCTTTTGATATATATATACACACCTCTATATTTTATTATATTTTTCATCGTTGAAAAATAATATAATAAAATAATTTATATTGCTATTTTCACCCTGTGGTTTGTACTATAAAGTACCTATTTTTCATCTAGCTTAACCAATTCTGATTATTTTTTCTTCAAAATCGCTGGATTTTTGCATTTTCCCTTTCAAATTCTTGGAAGCGAAGCTGGTGAGGCAGCAGTGAGCTGCTGCTTCACCAGCTCACTGCTGGTGACTGCTAACTGCTAACTGCGCTGGCTGCCACTCTTTGGGAGCATGCTCCTCCTGTCTGTACGTCGCCAATAAAATGGCTAACAAAAAATTTTCTTATGTAAACAATATGGTATTGGTATATTAATACAGTATATATATTATACCAAACTAATATATATA